>JAUKPP010258697.1:130-12048 GCA_032273245.1 Phyllaplysia taylori
TGCCAATTTGTTTCTTTCTGCTAAATGCCAATTTGTTTCTTTCTGCTGAATGGCAAATTGTTTCTTTCTGCTAAATGTGAAATTGTTTCTTTCTGCTAAATGCCAATTTGTTTCTTTCTGCTAAATGCCAATTTGTTTCTTTCTGCTGAATGGCAAATTGTTTCTTTCTGCTAAATGCGAAATTGTTTCTTTCTGCTAAATGTCAAATTGTTTCTTTCTGCTAAATAGCAAATTGTTTCTTTCTGCTGAATGCCAAATTGTTTCTTTCTGCTGAATGGCAAATTGTTTCCTTTCCCTCCCAGAGAGCTGCTGTCGGCCGAGGGCCAGACGTCTCGCATGTACCTGCGTGCAGCCTTCCAATTTGTTTCGTTCTGCTTGATGGCAAATTGTTTCTTTCTACTGAATGGCAAATTGTTTCTTTCTGCTAAATGCCAATTTGTTTCTTCCTGCTAAATGCCAATTTGTTTCTTTCTGCTGAATGCCAAAATGTTTCTCTCTACTGAATCGCAAATTGTTTCTCTCTGCTGAGTGGCAAATTGTTTCTTTCTGCTAAATACCAAACTGTTTCTTTCTGCTAAACGCCAAATTGTTTTTTTTCTGCTGAATGCCAAATTGTTTCTTTCTGCTGAATGGCAAATTGTTTCTTTCTGCTAAATGCCAATTTGTTTCTTCCTGCTAAATGCCAATTTGTTTCTTTCTGCTGAATGCCAAAATGTTTCTCTCTACTGAATCGCAAATTGTTTCTCTCTGCTGAGTGGCAAATTGTTTCTTTCTGCTAAATACCAAACTGTTTCTTTCTGCTAAACGCCAAATTGTTTTTTTTCTGCTGAATGCCAAATTGTTTCTTTCTGCTGAATGGCAAATTGTTTCTTTCTGCTGAATGGCAAATGGTTTCTTTCCCTCCCAGAGAGCTGCTGTCGGCGGAGGGCCAGACGTCTCGCATGTACCTGCGTGCAGCCTTCCTCCACCTGACTGACCACTGCAACTCTCCAGCCATGGAGGTCACATCCTGCTCCGCAAGTCTAGGATCTGGCATGGCTGCCTGCGCTGCCACACTGCAGGTGAGAGCAGACCGTGATTAATATTTTTCAGGGGTTTCCATGACTAAATCTAGAAGCTAAAATTGCTAAGAAGCTGGCATCTCTTGAAATAAGTAGTTTCTGACTGACATGACCGAGGTGTGATTTATATTCTGTTTAGGAAAAATCATGCCACTATTCACGAACCCTACTGTGTGTGAATGTATGGCTATTTCTGTAACAAAGTGCAGTCTGTTGTATGTGGTTTTAATTTTAGTGACCTCGGTCGAGGAAGCTCAGGGTTTGGCTGAAAATTCGTAAAAATATTTTTGTGGTCTGTGACCATCATTTCTTCTGATGTTTTCATCCATGTCACAACCCCTATTGAAGCCCCTGAGATTCCTCTTTGCGGCGCTGTGGTGTAATGGTTGGGCTTTTCGCCTGTCATGCGGAGGACCCGAGTTCGATCCCCGAGCGCGGATGATCTGGGTTTTTTTCTGCTGGGATTTTTTCCTTCACAGCCCGGGTTGGCCCTGACAGGCAGGGTTGAAGTAGCCCGTCTCTTAAATGACCTTACAGTGTTGCAGGGGACGGAAAACTCGTAACTAAACCAAACCTCTTTACAACATCTCTGTTGGAGAACCACTTCATTCTTTCTCTGTCTCTTTGTATGACACATGCTTTTCTTTACTTCAAACACAAAACTCAAACCACAAATGTTACTTAAAGATTCATTTCCCTTCGTCCCCTCCCAATTCCTTTTCCAGGAACTTGACCTTGAGAACATCCAGCTCCTGTCCGAGCACCTGCTGAGCGCTCCGTTCACCACGGCAGGGTCACTCGGTGCAGTGAGCCCTGGCCAGGGCTCCCTCCTGTCTCAGCTGTCGCTAGCCCCACTGGTCTCTCTCACCAGCCTCGTCTACGGAAACAGCCTGCGACTCAAGCGAGAGTTGGCCGTCGCCATCGCGCGGGCCTCCAACCAGGGAGAGGACTACCTTATTGAGCTGACCAATCAGCTCTGCATGTGTCTGCAGGTAAGCCAATCGTCACCTCAAACTTTGCTTTTTTCTCCATTTCCAAGTTTTTTTCGTAGGCTAAGGGTAAAACTACATTCACACTAGACACGGCAGTCAGATCGGAACGTTTTTTTACTGAAAACATTGCGCACTAGAAATGTAGAAAGGACCGATAAGGAAAGCGGCATGCTTGAATGCATTGCCGCCTGGGTGTCCTCAGAATTTATCCTAATTTCAGGACTTTTGTTTATTTCATTCTCTAAGTTGACAATGGTAGCACATCCTTACATACATTGGCTTACATGCAATTTTTTTTTTATAGAACAGTAGGCCTACAAATTACATACTAGTGGTTGGCGGGCACTCTGGTGTAGTCTGCTTCTTCTACTTCTTTCTATGTGTTACTATTGTCCTCATCTACTTCCTGGTGCTGATATGACCTCATAGTGTCAATAGTGCTGTAAAACGTTCACCAACCAACCAAACAAACAAACATATCACATCAGTTGTCATAGATAATAATAATGATAATTATCATGATGAGTAGATTTATATAGTGCCCAATCCCCGTGTTGGGCTCTAGGCGCTTTACATCGATAATACAGTCATACATAATGCATAATCATTCTCATAGGAATCATTCACTCATACGCTCACTATAACACACACAACTCTCATGCAAGTATAGAAATAGGCTCTCCCTATACCAATCATACAAGTTATGTTGGGTTCTACAGTGCAGTGCTGGATCAATTCAGGTTTTAACAGCAAAGGCATAAATGAATAACTGTTTTCATTTAAGTGGCATGGATGATTTATTTGATGTCTTGTTCTCTTTCACTTTGTTGAACACATTTGTTTCTTTCATCCCAGACTGCCCCCGAAATGTTTCCTCACATGAGCTTCCGTTTATTTGATGTTTTTTTCTTTTTCACTTTGTTCTGCACATTCGTTACTCTCAATCCAGACTGCCCCTGAAATGTTTCCTCACATGAGCTTCCCAGTGAATGAGGCCAAAGTGAGCACAGATGTGCGATTCCCTGGAGCTGCTTGCATCCTCGTCTCATGTGTACAGAGCTCGGACACCTCCAGTAAAGAGTAAGGGAGTAGATTTTTTACTTGTGAAATGTTTGGTGGGTTTTTGTTGTTGCTTAGGGGTTGTTTTTTTACTTGTGAAAAGTAGTAAAGAGTAAGGGAGCAGATTTTTTACTTGTGAAATGTTTGGGGGGGTTTTGTTGTTGCTTAGGGTTATTTTTTACTTGTGAAAAGCAGTAAAGAGTAAGGGAGTAGATTTTGACTTATGAAATGTGTTTTTTTTGGGGGGGGGGTTGTTGTTTTTGGGGTTTTTCTTTTTACTTGTGAAAAGTTGATTCTTCGAAAAGGAAAAATAATGGGATGATGGGGTTGTATGTATGTGTGTGAGATGGGTAGTGTTTTGGTGGCTTAACTTGGATTTAGAATTTCTAAATGACAATGTGAAAGACAGCAATCTTGCAAGCTGTCCGTTTAGCTTGTATTGTAGTAAATTGTATCCCAATACTTCTATGAGTATAGTTTACTATTATTGTAATATTGTGTTACTATTATTACACTATGATTGTAATATTGTATCATTATTATTACTGTGTTCTTGGGCGCTGCACAGGGGACGGGCAGGATTGTGGTGTTCTTTTAAGACTCATGTGCTGTCACATTCTTGTCCAGCCATTCTGCTATTGTGGTAATCTAGGACATGCTTGTCAATATAATTATTTGTAATATTAGAAATGCAAGGTTCTTCATGACAAACTTGGGTTAAAGTGCTCTATTTTGTGTCTTCCATAATTGGCTGATTGTTTAACAAAGGGACAAATACCTCACTTAAGCCCTTATACTATTTATCCTTATACAAAATAACAAAAGAATTGTTCATTCCTGGGATTAATGTTTTTATTTTTACATAGAACATATTTATAGGCGGAATCATTCCGAAAAGTTGTGGATTTTGGAAAAAATTCCGAAATTCCGCTTCGTTCCTGATTTTTCCGAAAACTCTAACCGACCGTTGAAAAAATTGATTTTTTTTCGTTTTGTTTCGTTCTTCGCGGAAATTCGTAAAACTTTTTAATCGCTTCGTTTATTAGTTTCGTACAAGTTCCAGTTTATGTTTTTAGTTAGTGATGTGCGAATAGTTGATTATATATAGTATCGATATCGGTAAATCCCGTCATTTTACTTGGAAAAGCTCTTTGTTTACTATTAAAATAGTAATCGAAAGTATTACTTTTGGCATGATTTTAAATCAACTCACATACATAGAACAGCTCTAACAAGCAACTTCGTGAATTTTGTGTCGATACGCATGTGTATTCCTATTTTTTTTCCAAAATTCCGAATTTTGGTTGGAAAAATATAGATTTTGGATGCTAAGAGGGTGGCAGGTCTGTATTAATCAATTCAGGTGTCACTGAAATTTCATGGTGCTTTACTCTATTTTTTTTTTTTTAATATTTTAAGTCATACTTTGTGCAGCAATCCACAGACATGGAGGTGTGTTTAGGTTTTTTTAGGCTCACTTACATCCCTATGCTGTGCTTGTTGCAAGAACCCACCTTTAAGTTGGGTCAATTTTATGTTGATTTTTTTAGACTCAGTGACGACCAGCAACAACATGCGAATAAATGGAGTGAGTGAATGTCAATGAAATCATCTCGTCATTAAATGTATGTACCATGCCAATATATATTCAATGTTAGTATTGTTAGAGAATTTGTGATTTGTTGTATGTACATGTATGCACGATGTTGTAATCCAAATTTCCCCACGGGGATGAATAAAGTTAAAGTTGTAATTATTATTATTAATACAACCCTGTGTTGTGCTTCTTGCAGAAACACACCTTACCGCTCCCCATGGGCCCGCATCAGTACCTACTCCGGCAAGCGCATCAAGAAATGTGGCCAGGTGACGCGCCAGGAAGTCGTCTGCTACCCACGTGAAACACACAGCCAATCAGCCGGCGGAGGAGGTGGCGGACCTGGTGGCGGCAGCAGCACCTACCACGACCAGTTTGCCCCCGCCATTATCCCCGGGGACCAGGTGTTTGTCAAGCTGGGTGTGTCCCCGGCCCCCGGTGCGACGGTCACGCTCCACGCCCTCCCCCCGCAGTTCTTGCTGGCGGTGGCGTACATGGAGACGCTGGTCACCGAGACGTTTGGCTGCGGCATGCAGGCATGCGGCGCTAACCACGCTGAGAGGGTGGAGAGACAAAGGTCAGGACAGGAAATGAATTCTTACTCTGCCTCTTCTAATAATGACTGCATTTGAATGCAGGCTCTATGCGCTTTATAATCAATTATACTGGTTATGCATAGTTCTTCTCAGCGGCGCTGTGCTATAATGGTTAAGCTGGTCGAAGCAGCCCGTCCCTTCAATGACCTTACAGTGTTCCAAGGGACGTTAAGCCAAAACCAAACCAAACCAAATGGTTAGGCTTTTCGTCTGTTATTGGGAAGACCGTAGTTCAATCCTGAATGCGGACGATGTGGGGATTTTTCTACTGGGATTTTTTCCCTCTCAGCCCGGGTTGGCCCTGACAGGCAGGGTCGTAGTAGTCTGTCTCTTAAATGACCTAGCAGTGTTGTAGGGGACGTAAAACTGGTAACCAAAATTGTCTTCTCTATTTTGTACTTTTTTTATGGTTATGATTTTTCTATCATCTGTTACTTGGGTAGTGAGTGGGAGCTCTTGTATGGCCTACAACTAAGAATAATTTCTTGTAAAAAGAATTTTTTTAAAGAATTACTAGTGTAAATCCCGGTTCGTTGCATGGTTACGGTAGTAGTAGTAGTAGATTAGATACTATTAATTTTGTCGCTATTATAATAATGGTAGGCCTACCCGACATATCCTTCTCTCTGTCGATCTTTCCAGCATACCTTTCTTAGACACTAAGCCCACTGCCACTGTCGGAACCCACGCTTGGGACTTCTCCCAATCCCTCAGAACCTCCGACCCAGGGACGCAATTTTTCCGATTTTTCAGAGACGCACTCATAAGCACTTGATCTGAGAGCCGCTTTCATAGTGAAAGTATGAAGTTAAAAACATAGCGTTGAGAACAAACTTTTTCAAAAATATAAAAAATAATGTTTCTTTTACTGATTACGCCAGCAAAGCACACAGTTGAGATCGAGACGAATTTTTAAGCCCTAAATGATGGAAATTGGTTCAGTAATAAAGTTTGGAGCCTCGACCAAAAAAAACCCAGGTTTTTAAAAAGAATGAGATTACTAGTTAATTCTTCCTCCTGGTATGTATGACTTCACAGAGTTAATGCTGACATGGCACCTTGACAAACTAAACCATGTTGCTTTTGCTGCAGCATATTAATTTAAAATCATCATGCTAATTTTCCTCTCTGAAATCGTCTTTAAAAACCCACCAAATGCTATTGTATGATGGAAGCTCTGATTCTATTTTTCTCCATGATTTGTATTATCATAATCTTTTTCAAAGAAGTAGTAGAGCGACCACACTCGACCAGTACATAGCAGATAAAACAAACTTTCTGTCAGCTCTTATTCCTAATTGCCTTTACAGCTTCCACCTCTGTTTAATCTATTTAATTTCTTTGTATAAATTCTATAGGGCGCTCCACTACCTTTTACATTGGTTATCTTCTTTCTTGTACTTGAATTACTTTACATTTCCACCTCTGTTAAATCTATGTAATTTCTTTGTATAAATTCTATAGGGCGTTCCACTACCTTTTACTACGGTTATCTTCTTTCTTGTACTTGAATGACTTCACACGCTTTAAGATAAAATATAAAGAATTTTTGTTGCCCATACATGGCAAATTTCCTTGCCTCACAACATTCCTAGTACACAATGAGACAAGACATTAGATGGTGGGTAAATACTATTGATTATAGAGCTCAGTCTTATAACAGATACGTCTCATCCTGCCATATCTTTCACTACAGAGGATAAGATGATGAAGGAGATGTGTGTGGTCTTTTATAATACTTTTTTAATTCAATTTGAATAAGACAAACTAGTCAACCAACAAGTGCTGTGGTGGAAGGGTTAGGCTCTTCGCCTATTATGCAGAAGACCCGAGTTCGATCCCAGTCGTGGACTATCTGCATTTTTTTTCCACTGGGATTTTTTCCCTGTCAGCCCAGGTTGGCCCTGACAGGCAGTCTCAAAGTAATCTGTCTCTTAAATGACCTTACAGTGTTGCAGGTGACGTAAAACTAGTTGAAAAAGACAAACAACAGTCTAACCTGTCTAAGACAACCACTTAACATCGAGAAAAAAGTGGTCGTTTTAGACAGGTGGTCGTCTTGCAGAGTGATAATATAGAGAAGTAATATCGATGGAAAGTGGTCGTTTGTGCAGGTGGTCATCTTGAACAGGTGGTCGCTTAAGCAGGTTCAACTGTAGTTAACCAACTTAACAAATGTAAGTGTTTGATCTGTTGACCACAGGGAGGGCAACGAGCGTTCCTGTCTTGACCTGCGCAGCGTGCCCGGCCCAATGTCTGCGTCCAGCTCTCCGATGTCCGTGGAAGAAGTGACCGACAGCAGCCCGAGTCTCTGGAGCCTGGACAACATCTGCATCACCCCGCCCGTCTTTCTGCACATGATTGAGTTCCTTTGTGGGTGAGTGGTCAGACCGGCGCTGTGGTGTAATGGTTAGGCTCTTCGCCTATCATGCAGAAGAGCCTAGTTCGATCCCCTGTCGCAGACGATCTGGGTTTTTTTCCTGCTGGGATTTTTCCTTCTCAGCCCGGGTTGGCCCTGACAGGCAGGGTCGAAGTAGCCTGTCTCTTAAATGACCTTACAGTGTTGCAGGGGACGTAAAACTGGTAACCAAACAAAACTGAGTGGTCAGAATGTAGGCAGTAGTAGTAGTAAGGAGTGAGTTATTTATTTAGGCACCAGCCTCGGCTGTCTTAGCCTCTTCTTGTTTTGTATTTTACTCAAGCACTCAATCAGGCTTAAGTTTCTCTGAGGGTTGTCATTTTTGTGCCGCGTCAGCAGGCACTTCGCTGTCATGAAAAGCCACATCAGGCAAAATTGTTATTAAAAAAATTTTAAATTTTAAAAGAAAAAAAGAAAAGCGCCCCTCTTAGAATGTATGAATATTCATGGTTTCTGCATAACTTGTGAATGAATGTACAAAAAAGACTGATAACTTAAATCAGCTTTCAGTGTTAAACTGGCAAAGTTCAACAGACTTAACGCATATATACATGTAGAGAAAAAAATCACGCACCACAACTTCAACAAACCATATATCATAATTTTAATGAAGAATGTAAAAATGACAGATGTGGGGATGGGCAAAGTCCTGTCATTTTTACATTCTTCATTAAAATTATGATATACAGTTTCTTGAGGTTGTGGTGCATGATTTTCTTTTCTACATGTTTCTATACCCCTAGTATCACCACCCTGTTTGAATCTGATTGGATCCCTCACAATACCATCTCCGTTGGCGAGCCACTCATCTCCTTACATAACACATATGTACACACATTTGCAGGTATCTATGGAAGACAGACGTGCCTGCCCTCATGAAGGAGTACATGTTCCATCTTCTGGCTCAGACCCTGCGTGTTCTGCACTACAGTGAGGGTTGTCAGGGAAGTCGACTTACCAAACTGAGCATGAGGCTCAGCCCTACACAGGTGTGTGGTTTGTATGTGGACGTATTAGTTTGTGTGGGGGCCTGTCAGTTTGTGTGGGGGTCTGTCAGTTTGTCCGGGGGAGTGTCAGTTTGTGTGTGGGTTGTGTGTGAGTTTGTGCGTGGGTGTGTCAGTTTGTGTGTGGGCCTGTCAGTTTGTGTGTCCTTCAATGTGTTTGTGTGTGTATGTGGGTTCTGCATCACAATTAGGGACACCGGCACTGTGGTGTAATAGTTAGGCTTTTTGCCTGTTTGCGAAAGACCTGAGTCCGATCCTGAGCACAGACGATCTATGGCTTTTTACTGCTGTGATTTTTTCCCTCTCTGCCCAGTTGGCGCTGACGGGCAGGGTCGAAGTAGCTCATCTCTTAAATGACCTTACAGTGTTGCAGGGGACATAAAACTAGTAACCAATCCAATCACATTAGGCCCACCAAATTTATCATGAGGCTCGCCCCAAGACAAGTATGTGTGTGTGTGTGGGTATATTTGTGTTTGTGTGTCTGTCAATCCAAACATGGATATGTGCCCTGCCACGGAATTTGGCTCATCAAATTGAGCACAGGGCTCAACCCAACACATTGTGTGTGTGGGTGTGTTGCAGTAGAGTGAGGGATGCCAGGGAATTAAGCTAACCAAACTGAGCATGAGGTGTGTGTATGCATACACGTAGAGAAAAAAATCACACACCACAACCTTAAAACACAGTGTACTATAATTGTAATGATAAATATGTCCTCATGAAATTAAGAAAAGTGAATTAATATAGACGAATAGGCACATTTGCGGTAGGCACATTTGCGGCAGGAAATGTGTTGTTGTTTTGAGTTGTTTGAGGCGCCATCTTCTTTGGCGGTTTTAGCCAGACACTTCAACGAAAAAAGACGTAACCTCTTTCTTGTCTCCACACCAGGGCATGCTCAACTCCCTGCCTCGTGAGCTGAAGAAACTGTACGACCTGGAGGTGAAGAACATGCCAGAGACGACCACCACAGCTGGACACGGCATTGGCCTGGGGGTCACCGACACTGGTCAGATGTCCACTTACCTGCACTCACTCATGGAAGTCTGCCTGGCCATATCGGAGGTGAGTGAACGCGAGTTTGAGGGTATTGCAAAGCGCATAGAGCCTGCTTTCAAGCGGGGATATGCGCTATATAAATGCAATCATTATTATTATTATTATTCTAGCGCTACAGTGAGGGATGTCAGGGAGGTTGGCTTGAGGCCAAGCTTTATAATGGTTACTCTGTGTGTGTGTGTGTGTGTGTGTGTGTGTGTCAGTCAGACCTGTTAAAAAGTCCAACCGCAATCGTAAGTTCTGACAGCCTCTGATGGGAGGTGAACATTTGACTTTCAACTTTTGGGCCGTATGGCATTGCAAAACTTTCAGACAATTTTGTGGGCGGCCACTTACAGGTTTGATGCGTGTGTGTGGTGTGTGTATGTGGTGTGTGTGTGTGTGTATCCTATGGGCATTCTAGCTCAAATGTTTATAAACACATGCAAATGCATCCAAGGGAGTTAAAGCTTAGGAGGGTTTTCTTGAGGAATTCTTTTTTATGTGAGAGGCAAAACAGTTTTATCGAATTATCCATTTTATCACTAAAAAGTCAGCAATGTGTTTTGACATTCTTTAGTTGTTGACCCATTTTTACGTGACACCGGCAAACATACATGCACACATTCACAAATGCTTTGGTGACCTTAAGGGTTCTTTGTTCTTCTGGCTGTGTGCCCACAAAGTGTTAACCGGTGCTGTGGTGCAATGGTTAGACTCTTCACCTGTCATGCGGAAGACCCTGGTTGGATCCCCGATCGCGGACGATCTGTGTTTTTTTTCCTGCTTGGATTTTTCCCTCTCAGCCTGGGTTGGCCCTGACAGGCAGGGTCAAAGTAGCCCGTCTCTTAAATGACCTTACAGTGTTGCAGGTAATGTAAAACTGGTAACCAAACCAAAACCAAACCAATCAAGACCTTAAGGGTTCTTTGTTCCCATGGCTGTTTAACCACAAAGTGTTAAATAAAATAACCACCTTACTGTCCAGAGTGGAGGTATATACGTGTCTGTGTATGCATGTGTGTGTGTTTGAGAGAGAGAGAGAGAGAGAAGGAGAAAGAGAGAGAAAGTATCAAGACAGAAATTGTTACCCCAAATTTCCTGTAAAAAGGACAAATAAGGATTATATCATCTTATCTTATCTCATCTCATCTCATCCCATCTCATCTCATCTTACCTTATCTCATCTCATCTCATCTTACCTTATCTTATCTTATCTTCCTCCGCAGGTGATCCCATGTGAGATGCCACAAAACAAAGAGCTGCCAGACGGCCCCGTAGAGGAAGGTGCGGCGGGAACTAGCACATCTGCTGCTTCAACCAGCTCTGGGGGCAAGAAGAAGAAACTCAAGCCCAAGAAAGAGCGGACCGCAGCAAGCACAAGAAGGTAATGGGACACCCGGGGCGGGGGGGACTGCAGAGAAAGAGGATACATTTATGCAGTACAGAATGTGTATTTGATTTTCAATAACTCATCATTATTTTTATTGTTGAAAAAGAAAAGGTTTAAGCCCAAGAAAGAGCGGACCGCAGCAAGCAAACGAAGGTAATAGGACACCCTTGGGGGGAGGGGGGGGGAGGACTGAAGAGAAAGGACATATCACTGGCTGGGTGCAAGAACCAGACAAGCACCACTCTTTTTATTGGCGCTGAAAAGATCTAATGCAGTTCATAGTGAGTATTCGAAATAACTCATCAGCATTATTTTTAATGCCAAGAAAGAAAAGACTTAACCTTTTCACATTATGCCTCAGCTGGACCAATATTCACTCAGGATGCATCACCCTTGCAGGGAAATTTCAAAGAATTGTATGATTTTAGTCCAATTTTAAAATTCATGAAGCAAAAAGTATAGCAGCTTAGGAAATAATTCAGGTGGTTGAAAGAGAAACTTTGCACTACACAATGAATCCGTGTTTGTTAGTGGCAACATGACATATGGGTTGTTCACCCTCCAGGCAGTCTAAAAAAACCAAAGAGTCATGGCAGGCTAGCTCTGTACTCTGGGATTGGCCTCTATTGGCCGCCGAAAAAATCCCTGGTGTGGTTACTAGTTTACGTCCCCTGCAACGCTAAGGTCATTTAAGAGACGGGCTACTTCGACCCTGCCTGTCAGGGCCAACCCGGACTGAGAGGGAAAAAATCCCAG
>JAUKPP010258708.1:0-12048 GCA_032273245.1 Phyllaplysia taylori
ACATGTTGGTGGTGTCTTTTTTGGTCACCAGTTTTGTGTCTCCTGCAACACTGTAAGGTCATTTAAGAGACGGACTACTTTGACGCTGCCTTTCAGGGCCAACCTGGGCTGAGAGGGAAAAAATCCCAGCAGAAAAAAACCAGATTGTCCACGCTCGGGGATCGAAACGGGGTCTTCCGCATGACAGGCGAAGAGCCTAACCATTACACCACAGCACCAGTGTGGTGTCTTTATTTCTGTGGTCAGGCTGCCCGAGCCAGACTCATAATCATGAAATTGCAGATGGAGTCCCAACTCAGACCTAACATTGTGTCCTTGGGAAAGGCACTTTACTTGAATTTTCCTCTCTTCCCCTAGATGTAAATGGACATTCAGCTATAGAATTTGAAAAATATTGTCATTATATTGGTGTTTGAGTGCTTGCAAAATGGCAACTTGTACGGTATACTTTCCAGGAAGTTAAGAAGTTTTCTTCTGAATGACTTTGGTCTGCTGGAGTACTAATAAGTTGTAAATAAAAATTATAAATGGATTGCATTTATGTAACACATATCCTGGCTCAAAAGCAGGCTCTATGTGCTTCACAACCTATTATTACTCCAGCAGACCAAAGTCATTCAGAAACCTTTTCAACTTTCTGGGAGGCATACACAGGGCATAGAGCCTGTTTTTGACCGGGACTATGCACTATATAAATGCAATCCATTATCTTAAAATGACTACTTTGTTTTACTAACAAGTTACATATGACCTCATTAAAGTGACTTTGCATCACATAGAACCAGCGCTGCGATGTAATGGATCGGCTCTTCACCTATCATGTGGAAGATCCGAGTTTGATCCTGCATGTGGACAATATCTGCGGGGGGTTTTCTGCTGGGATTTTTCCCTCTCAGCCTGGGTTGGCCCTGACAGGCAGAGTCAAAGTAGCCCGTCTCTTAAAATGACTTTGCAACTTACAGTGTTGCAAGAGACGTAAAATTGGTAACCAAAGCATCACACAGGAATCATTGATAAGGATATTATGCCACGTAAGTGTGTATATAAGTGCATGCCTGTGTGTGTATGTGTACGTAAGCGTGTATGTGTTTAATTGTGCCTGTACAGTGTAAGATTTTGTGTAAAGAGTATTGAAAAGGCCAACAAGATCGCTCTGAAAGTAGTGAAAATTCGCTCTGTTGATCAGGTGTGGTTTATTTACAGTGGAGATGTCATTTCTTTGGCTTTTTACTTTTCTTTACCTCAATTGATTCAAAACCAAACCTTTTTCCTCAGATGCTTTCAACGTGGAATTGATGCAGAGAACTCTCCAGGATGTGAGGGCAGGAAAAATAGTGGAGCTCCCCATGTACGACTACATTACTCACAAGAGGTATGCTTTGGTTTTTGGTCACACACCCCGAGTACCTCAGTGTAATACAAAATGAAAATGGCGGTACATGTTATTGTCAGTAGAGTGGCTTTGATAATTTTTACGTCTTTTCTAATGGGAGTCCTTTCTGATTGTAGATATGCGTGAGCACATCAATGTATGAAATTTTTGCTTCGTAACGACCAAGACAAATTTCTTCTTGCGAGACAAAATAAATACAGTTAAACCTGTCTAAGACGACCAACCAATATCGAGAGAAAAAGTAGTCGTATTAGACAGGTGGTTGTCTTGGAGAGGACTAATATATAGAAGAAATGTAGTTTTGTAGTCAATGGAAAGTGGTCGTTTATGCAGGTGGTCGTCTTGAATAGGTGGTCACTTAAGCAGGTTCAACTGTATTGTCATTTTCATCATCATTGTCCCCCAGAACCACCAACACGACGGCCATCAACTGTGCTGATGTGGTTCTCTTTGAGGGAATTCTCGTCTTCTACTTCCCTGAGATCCGAGACTTGTTCAACATGAGACTCTTTGTGGATACCGACCCAGACACACGCCTGTCCAGGCGAGGTGGGGCGTCTGATCTGTTGATTTGGATTTTTGTGTTTTTGTTTTCGTTTTTTGTTTATGATGCTTGACACAGGATAGTGTGAGTTTGTTTGTCTTTGGAATGATGGAGGGGAGGGGAAGGACTAGACTAGTGTTTTACTTTGTGTGTGTGTGGGGGGGGGGGGGGGGGTGAATAGGCATATTGCATTTGACTAGGGCTCAGATAGTAACATGCTGACAGCATCTTTTGCTTTCTATGACCGGGTCCCATTTACACCTGCGTAAGGTGAGCAAAGTTCATGTAAAGTATCCATGCGCTTGGGTTTTTGTTTTGTGTTGAATTGCAACCCTCAGGGAAACTTCAGCCTGATTGAGTGCTTAAGTAAAAACAAAAAAAAAGAAGAGGCTAAAACAGCTGAGGCTGGAGCTTCTATAAATAACCCATTCCTTGCTACTACTGCCACGAGTACGTTGGAGGACCACAGATCTACATGTTGTTTGTTCTTGCCCTCAGTGTTGCGAGACGTGGAGGAGAGAGGTCGCAGTCTGGACCAGATCCTGAACCAGTACATGACGCTGGTCAAGCCGGCATTTGAAGAGTTTTGCTTGCCGGTCAGTCAAGTCTTTGGACCACGTTTTTTGTCCCTTTCCTATTTTCACTCGTTTAGTCCATGTTTTTGGAAGGAACTATCTTCTGCCTCAACCTATGTTGTTGGTTTGGTTACTAGTTTTACGTCCTCTGCAACACATTTAAGAGACAGGCTGTTCAACCCGAGCTGAGAGGGATAAGAATCCCAGCAGAAAAAAATGCACATCGTCCTCAACCGGGATCGAACTGGGGTCTTCCACATGACAGGCGAAGAGCCTAACCATTACACCACAGTGCCGTGCTGTGTTATTGTTTTGCATTTGTACATCTAATTTATGTAGTGAAAACCCAATTATATCAGAAAGTGGGGGTGGTTGGCGGTCACGCTAGTTTGGTCTGCACCTTCTACTTTTTCTGTGATGTGTTACTGTTGTCCGTATCTACTTCCTGGCACTGAAATGACCTGACCGTGTCAATAGTGCAGTAAAACCATGACCAAACACACTAATAAAAGCCCTTATATAAGCAGATCATGTCTCTGTATGAACTAGCCGACATCTAGACGGAGACTGCCGTAGTAGGTCTTAACTTGTAGTTTTTCTTCACATTGTTTTCTTTCGAAAACATAATTTTTTCACCATGAAGTTTGGGAGGTTTTGATATTTAGCTGTGGAAAATACGCTGTCTGTTTCGGGAAATAAAATTGTTACAATAGATCAGCATTTTTTCTACACTTCTGTTAGAAATTATTGCTGGTTCGCTCACATCCCCTTCAATATCTATATTTCATATGACTCTTTGTATTTGTATTATGGGCTGACGTCCTACAAATACTCAATAAACATCATTTATTCATTTCAGACGAAAAAGTATGCAGATGTCATAATACCTCGCGGTGCGGACAATATCGGTGAGTTGGTCGTTGTAAGACATAAAGACATGAATCAATCTATACTTACTCCAGACAACATACAGTAGAATCTTGGTATTACATAACGGGCTAAAATGTACTCTTGGCTGTAACGTTCACTTTCTAAAGTCTCTCTATCACATGTATTGGCTATTACGTACCTCAGCTGGGACGTTCAAAATTTTGGGTCGGCACCGAGTATGTTATACTAAGGTTTTACTGTGTTTTTTAAGGATTGCTTGTACAGGATTTTAATGGCGACGTTGAATCATTCAGCTTTTTGCTATCAGTGTTGTTGCTAGTAAGCATTTGGCCAAAGCTGACATAAAATCTCTGCAATGCCCGTCAGCTTTTTCTTAAATGTTTAATCCTCATCACCTAAGATGACCTCATTTTGCTTCTGTTGTAACTGTTGATTAGTATTTTGACATTTGTTCGTGGGTATGGCTTGGCACTGTCCAAAAGTGGTTTCATGAGAAAATATATTTTGATTGAGTGAAATAAATCGGCCTATTCTTTGGGATGCTTATTGTTATAGTATTTCTGCATGGCATATTCACTCATTATATGTGATACATTGTCTATTTCAGTGGCTGTTGATCTGATTGTTCAGCACATTCAGGAACTGATGCGGCCAAATCGCCAGGGCCGCAGACAGCGAAACAACTCTGACTCCGTCATTGGCCGACCACATTGAAGCCTTGTTGTGTCGTGTGAGCTGTTTGCTAGGAGATAGGTTTGGTGCGTGGCTTGCTCGTGACTGATGAAAGCAAGGATGACGGAATGCTTGAGAGATGTTACCCTCGCTAGACAAAGCGACTTCATCTGTGATTTTGTGTGCTAGTGAAGGTTATATTATTGTATTTGTTGAGATTTAGGATTCTATCAGGCTCTAGCCTTCATAGAGATGCCAAATCCAATTCTCATCTTAGAAAGTGCCAGACCTTATCAAACAACAGAAGGGTTGGACAAAGCAAAGGGCTCGTCTCGAAATGAATGGATTAGATGAGGGAAACTTAACTTTCCACCGTAGGAACTGAATATTGTTCACAACATTCTGATACTAGTAATACAGTCTATTCTTTATGGCAAGTGTCTCCAAGCTCACAAGATTAAACAAGATTATCATTACACTGTATTGATATAGAGACAAACAGTATTATGTCACTAAGTAATTCATAGTTTCAACACCACTGCACATTGACATGTATGACAACAATGACACTCAACACACAAGGAAACACACGTACAGTTTGTACCCTCTCACACACAAACACATTGAGATTTTCACCTGTACCGAGACATTGTTGAGCTTTCTGTTGTCCTCCCAAGTTTATTTCCTTGCTGTCAGGAATCTCTCTCTCATGTATGCCAACTTCTCTGGACAGTGGTAGCACCAGACTGCTGGAGTGCTTGAGTACTCACTCATTTCTTAAATGACCTTTCAGTGTTGCAAGGGTCGAACAACCAGACATCAAACCAAATCTTGATCACTTTGGCATGTGGGGTTTTATCCTTTTCATTCTTCTATTTTTTGTGGAGATACTGTTTTTCTGTGTTTCATCAAGTTTTCTCTTTTTTTTTACTTTGGAAGAATAATTATTCTTTCCTCAGTATTTTTTCTCCCTAATTGTATGGGTCTATTAGTTTGTCTACTACCTACCTTTAGTTTACAAATGCAAATTTGTCAATTTTCTATTGTTCTCACAAAACCCCAGCATCATTCCTGCCCTTCTCTGAGAAAGTTATATGTGTAACCAATGTTGCATTTATCATAGAGGTGAAAATTTGTGTGTGTACGTGAGTGTGCAGGTGTGCACTCTATGTATATATAGTCATGACTTCCATGATCAAGGGGGCATCTGAGGCCTAGCAATAAAGTGCCCACCTCAAAGCCATGGGAGAGTGGGGGGTGAATGGAAGGGGGGGTGGCACATCCAGGGGAGTCAACATTTTTTCTTCGCTTTGCTTTTCTAGTCCCCTGTATAGTCAGTGATGGGCATTACAATCAGAGAACCCGCCTGACCTTATTGGGTTGTAAGGGGTGTTAAACGAAAACCAGGTGAACTTACATGGTTGGTTGTTCCTATGTCAAGAAACAGACTATGTTCTCCCAAGTTTTCAAGTTTTGACATAAATTTACGCTGAAGATCTGCGTTGCAATCAATACTGATGATTATGAAATAGGCTTATTATGTTTCTGGGTTTTTTTAACTTTTTGTGGGGGTTTTTTGGTTTTTTTTAGGCGTATGGTAATATAATTTTTCACAAAATTGACACTGATGACAATGTTGAACGTTTATCACTGAGGAAACTGTTTTCATGTACATAGGCTGTTGAACCTGTTTAAGGCAACACCCCCATTGCTGTTGATAAATGATAAACATATTTTACCTGATGTAAGAAATCATATGATATGAGAGAGAAATATATATCCCATAAACAACAATGAGATTAATACAGAGTGTTGTTGGATAAAGGGAGGGTGTTGATCTCATCGTTTGTCTTCTCACTATTGTTTTTCGGCTCTATGGGGAGGGGTTCGGGTATTGAGTTGGGGTTTTTTTTTAGTAAATGGTAATCATGTAAAACAGAGGTGAAAAGTTGTGCAGATCTTCACAAGAAATATTTTTTTCTTGTACTGATATGAATGTCATTGGCTCAAAAGGAAATGACTGGAAGGATGTTTATCCATCCCCTGTTTCAGTGTTGAGGCTGAAAGATATCTTGTGTATGTAACAGGACAAGAAAAACAATCTGTTATTTCAACTGTTTGTGTGTATGCTTTTGCTGATGCTTCAATCAATTGAGATGAAGTCATTGTTGTACACATTGTTCATGTATATCTCCGCAGTGGCTTTCTGCACACCTTACCACACAGAGATCATTGTGATGTGAAGAGACATATCAACACGTGTCAGTCCAGCATATCGTTTGCATAATGACGCGATGAACAGAACATTATCACAACTCTTTACTTCCCCTTATGATGTAGGTATCTGAGAAGGATGTGCTGTCCCTACCCAGTATGATAGTTACATGATATACACATATTACTGGCAGTTCAATAGAAAGCACATTTGTTTCTTACTTGACTTCCCCTTTGTGTTAGTCTGTAGGCATCTTAGAAGGCTGTGCTATAACAAGCAGTGTATTACCGAGTATGGTATTGTAGGCCGCCGTTAATCGTTTGAGGATTATGGTGGAGCACTGCAGGTGTTGGTGTGGCTGGTTTTGATGTTACATCCGCGGCTGTGAGGATGATGAGCCCAATGCAGGAATGGCAGTCTCTTTTGCACGCTGTGCACTTCTAAGTTTTGGGACTTTTGGCTGGTTCCTCCTTACGCGGAAATACCCGCTGTTTATATTATATGTTAAAACAATAGACCTTTTATTTTACTTTTTAAAATAATTTTGTGATTCATAATGATTTTAGATTTTAACAAATGTGGTAGGAGTTGGGGATGGATTTTTGTTTATGGTAAATACGACGACTCAAATGTGTGTTGTGCTTTCGCTGTAAGACATACTGGGTGTGTCTATAATTTGATATCTTGTGTACTTGATTGATTCAAATTTGATGGAAGAATGTTTGATTTTGGTCTATGGTTGATATGTTTACATGATTCTGTGACATTTTATACATGTGTGTTAAGTACATTACTTTTTATTATTTATAAACCCACTTTATCATCATGATATGGTTATACCACTTTTGCCACAGAAGAAGGCTACTATAACATTAAAGTGGTCTTAATTCTTTGTCCGGTGAAATGGATCTGACAAATGCATGATTGTGAGGAAATCAAAGACTGGTTGCATTGTATATTTTTACAATTGATAAAACATACCGATCTTTTGTGTGAAGTTGAATGAGACTACATGTGTTACTGTGACAGAATGGGTGGGATGGAGGTCTCGTCAGCTGTGACGAGATTTGTCAAATATCGGAATGTGAAATGCAGAAGCCTTGTCAGCTTTTAAGTTTGTTTTTTGTTGTTTTTTGTCAGCTTTTAAGTTGAAAATTTCATTGTAGTTTTATTTAAATTACAATTCTTTTAAAATACTTGCCGTTGAATAATGGATAATGGTTGAAACTTTTTCTAGACACAGAAGCTGAGAAATGTGTCCAATTTGTAGCACTATGGTGCTAATTGAAGAACATTTGTTCAAAACCTGCCTTAGTCCACTTTTGAAAGTTCTGAGATGTTGACCAAAAGGCTATTTTGGAGCAATAGTTTTTTTTAGGGAGGAGGTCAGTGGGATTTGAACAATATTTGACTCATTATTGTAGATGTGTTAATGGCAAACTTTATTCCATTTTTAAAAAATTGATTTTCATGAAAAAATGGATTAGATGAAAATTTTAAAAGAGCATTCTTTAGTCTTATTTGATATTAGTAAATAGCCACAACCAAGAAGTGAAAGAAGGTAATGGACTCGCTAGCTGGTTGTGGTAAATGATGCTGAGAGTTCTCGACTTCTTTGCCTTTTGGTGTAACTACTTCAGAAGATTTGAGTGTTAGAGAAACAAAAATAATTGGGTAAAAAAGCCTTCGCGATGATCCACTTCATTCATGAAGCTGTTTGCATAATGGTGTAAAGCAGGCGTTGTCTTCTAAGGAATTTTGTATTAAATGGATGTGTAGATGCTTTTGTCAAATATAACTTTGACCTGGAGAAGAAGACTATGAACTTTGACCTGAGGTCGGTGATTACGTCACTTATGCTTGTGCAGGGGTGAATCATACACTACTTATACCATGTGTAATCTTTGTGCTATTTAGCCCTTTGCAAAACCACAAGTTATTTGAGGAGCATTTTGGACACCACTGGAAGTAGGCTAACAGGGGTTGAGAGGCAAAACCATTTTTGTCCATCTCATGTATTCTGAGTGAACCAAATCAAACTCTTGGCCTGTGACCTCGTCTTGTCAAAGGAGCCGTAGAAACCAAATTAACTAATCAAAATTTATATTTTCCAAGTATCATTACTACCCATGCATAAAATAAAAACAAAAATTTTGAATGAAAAATTGTAATTTTTTATATTGGCCAGGAAAAAATTCTGTAAAGTGTTGGTATTTCGCTGCTTTTTACATCTCAAGGCCTCATTATGTAGGTTGCCAGTATGGATTGCATTCTTTTACTAGTTCATAAATTTGTCAGGCTTGCTTTAAATTAGAAGTAAACTTCAGTCGCCTACTGATATGAATTAACTTTTCACATTTATTGATAGTTGTTGTTATTGTTAGTAGTAGTGTTAGTGTTACCCTATTTGGGTTTATTTTGCCTTCGGGGGGAAACTTCTCTTGAACTAAACAGCAAAAATTATATTCTAGGTCAGGACCGCTAGAGCGTTCTTTAACTCAATGAATGTCAGCAGATGTAAGTATGTACTTGTTCTGAGACTAACTTTTACAAGTTGTGGCAAAGTTGAAAACCAGACATTCTGTAGAATGCTGGGTTGTTATAGACAATTTACAAAATATATTCGTTTACAAGTCGAATTACACCAAGTAGGTCCTCATTTAAATCTAGATAATATTTATTTATTATTCATCCCAAAGGCCACAATCACAGAGTCTGTGATGTAATGGTTAGGCTCTTCGCCCATCACACGGAAGACCTGGGTTCGATCCCATGTTCAGACGATCTGCATATTTCTGCTGGGATTCATCCCCCTCAGCTCAGGTTAGAAGTGGTCTATCTCTCAAATGACTTTACAGTGTTACAAGGGATGTAAAACTAGAAACCAAGCCAAATACAGGTCATTCTCAAAGCCACAGACGTGCAAATTTTGTGTTACAGACTTCCGTATTTGCAGAGAAGTAAGAGTATTCATACCTTGCCTTGTGAGCTTCATGCACTCTGTAGAATGCCTGACTTCAGTCTTCACCGGAATCATAGGCCTATACTTATATAGTGACCCTGGGATGTAAAGAGATATGGAGATGTCATTGGGACCAGCTGACGGTCCTCGTTACCCGGGCTCTCCTCAGGGCCGAGGTTTCTTAACAAAGACCAAGAAGTTGCAGAACTGAGGATTTTCATTTCCTCTTGTTACAAAATACAACTGAGGTCTCATATCCCAGTTCCCTGCATCGCATGCAGAAGACGCCGGTTCGATCACCGATGGCGAACAATATGGGGGTTTTTTCTGCTGGGATTTTTTCCCTCTCAGCCCAGGTTGGCCCTGACAGGCAGGGTCGAAGTAGCCCGTCTGTTAAATGACCTTACAGTGTTGCAGGGGATGTAAAACTGGTAATCAAACCAAACCAAACGTTCCTTGTGTCAGTACCGTGCTCAGGGAAGGCAAAGTTTCCCCTTGAAGTCAAAGTGACTCCAATTGTTATTAGTGCATGTGAGAAGACCAGTTACTTATACGTTACTCCATTCCCCCACACCTGTAACATCAAGTTGATCAAGTTGATGATGTTTGACACTGTGATCCCCTTTGGATGTGGCTCACCATTTGTTACTGTAAACCTACAGATGCGTTGGCCTCCATGTTGTTGTACTGTAAGATGAGACAGCTATGCAATGGATGACATGATTACTAAATGACATGTTTTCACTGTGTTGTAATGTTACCTGTTACATGTAGTCATAGTTTTAGGATAAATGTGTTCTTGAAAAAAAAAATCAAGATCTGATTATTTTGCATTTTATTCCTTGTGTTTTTCTACATGGTGTTGATTAACCTAAATAGGACTAGTGGATGGGATTTCAATTTGGATTATTATTGCACATATTACTACTTTTGAGAAATATTTTCTTTATAGTTTTAGAAGTCATTTCAGATACAAAGATACATTATTCTGAATCCATATCAATTAATTATTTGTGTTTTGCATAGTGTTTTTAGACATTGCATACATTTCACTAATGATTAATTGACACTATTGAAAGTCGAGTTAAAGTCAAATTTGTCATTTCTCCAAAATAGCTGTAAAAAATAAATTTGAATTTGAAAGCTCAAACAATCTCATGAAAGAAAGAGATGTGCATTGATAGTAGATTACTATAGTCGAATTTTTTTAAGAATATTTGATGAATTGATTAAAATCAATGTGTATTAAGTACTAGTCTTAAAAATTAATGATATTGACTACAGCCCATGTAGGGATAGGTTTACTTGTGAGTTGTTACATTTGAAACAATTTTGTTTAAATTGTGCACTGGTGACTCTTTTCCCTTTTTTCACTATTCTTTCTTATTGAGAATACATTTTATTTCTAGCTGTTCATCGCATTGTTTGGCTTACAGTTATACTTCTATCTCAATACAAATAATTGACCTTGTGAAGATTTAGAACTTTTTTCTTTGCTTTGGAGCTTTTTGTTGCAATCTCAACTTAGAAATACATGTACACAATGTAGCCTACTCAGATTTTTTCTGCTTTATGAAATTTATATATAATGTTGATTAGTAAAAATTATTGGCCTGAATTTTATTCTTTTTTTTTTTCAGCTGAAAAGAACATTTGTTTTTAAGTAGTCCACCGGTGTCTCAAAGTGACTGGCTTTGTTTTCTTATACATGTAATGGGTACACTGATAAATGTACGTGTAGTACAGTATTTAAAAAAGTTATTTTGCTTTTATCATAATTTAAGCCAAGCAACTCATTTTGATTGACCCTCCTGTATGTTTTCTTTCTTGTCTTTTATATTTGAACAGACTTGTAAATATACACATCTATGTCCCCTTGCCTCATCAGTTTGATTTTGAAAAATAAAATCCTTGTACAAAGATTGACCCCATACCATGTGCGTACAGTGTTTATTTGTTGGTGAACTTTTGACTCACTAAGACTTGCCAAGAGGAAAGAGCTTGATTCGTTGAGTTTTGTATTTTAGCCCCTTGTAATCCTATATAAGTTATAAGATTTTTAGAGTCGGGGTCAGGTTACTTTAATCCTGCCTGTCACTGTGGTCAAAGCCAACCGGGGCTTAGGAGAGAGACAGCATCCCATCAGAGTCATACAAATGTTTGTCCAATGCAAGGATTGGAACTCCTGTGGTCTGCATGATAAGCGAAGAGCCTAACCATTACACCACAGACACCAGTTCATGGTTTGTAGTTTGTACGAATTTGATGCTCTCCCTTCAAATTGTGTACGAATCAATGAATGGCCGTTATGGGCAAGTTTGACTGCAACTAAAATTTAAAAACTTTACAAAAATGGCAAGATAACTGCCCACACATGGCTCCCAAAAATGTCTACCCGGGTTAAGTCCCCTCTTTATCATATTTGCTTCCTGGCCAGTTTTTGATGAGACCTCGGGTCGAGCACAATGTGTTGGTCCTGGCAGTCTCGAGTTTTCAGAGTTTCACGACAGCTGTTACTGTTACTTTGTTATACATGTACATGAAGTTAGGTTATACTTATAGAGCAGGAACACAAAATCAGAGTGGCCAAAATGGAGCCATGACCTTCTTCTTCTGTGATCCCCTGCTAGAACTCAAGGGTGGGTCACAATGACTGAATTTAACGTAGGCTACATGGCCTATTTATCCTGCAGTGACTTATGTTTACACAAGTCCACTTCAGGGTCCCCACGCCATACAGGCAACCATGTTCCGTTTTCGATGGGTGCTCTTATTGTTTAAACTGAGAAGAGTGGC
>JAUKPP010258719.1:0-12044 GCA_032273245.1 Phyllaplysia taylori
AAAAGACAAGAAGAGGAACTTTTTCTTTCTCTATCTCTCTTTTTTTCTTCTGTCCCGCGATAGGAGAAAGAGAGAGAGAGAGAGAGAGGGAGAGAGAGAGAGAGAGAGAGAGAGAGAGAGAGAGGGGATGGGGGAGTGAGAGAGAGGAAGGGACAGTTAGAGAGAGAGCATTTATAGTCTTGATAAGAGATACATTAAAAAAGTATTGGCACATCTCATTTTAGAAAAACAACAACAACATATTCTAAACAAACTAAAAAAGGCTTTTTATGGTGCAACATAATATTATGCTTTGAATATTCAGCTAAGTCTGACTAAATTTATACCACAATAAAACCCCACAACAAAAAGTTAATCTCAAGTTTTGACATGGGCGGCCTGTAGAAGGCTAAGCATTCCACTCATCTTTGGGCTCATCTTCTGTTCGAGCTCTTGTTTGAGAAAAGGGAAAAGAAAAATACAAAAGATAGACTGTAAAATTTGCCGTCAATCTTGTACATTTCTTCCACGTTTCATTCCATCTAGATTCTAGATCTAGCTTATGATGTTTTCTTTTTCTTTTTTCTTTTTTCTCATGATTTTTTCTTTTGTTTTCTTTTCTGTTCTTGATACTTTTCTTTATTTTTTTTCTTCTTTCTTTTCCTTTCTGTCTGTTTTTTTTCTCATCAAATTGAACCAAATTATGAATTGCCAATGAGTTGCAGCTCGTTGTGAGCTTTGTATGCAGTCAAATAAAAGCATTTTCTGCATGATCATAAAAGAGTCTACAGACGTGAGCTCATTTAGTTGAGAAATTTATCGACCAGTTTAAATTTGCGTAAGATTTCTTGTTGAAGACCTACCTACTTTGTATAGCCTATTAATATTATTGTAACGTTCATCCAAATACATTTTCTCGGACAAAAGTTTTCATCAATGTACAAAAGGGCTGCGTGGTTTTCCTAAAGAATTCACTCTTAGGATCACATCTCGGTAAGGTGAATGCATTTGTCTCTAAAAGTGAGGACTATCAAGTCTTTTTAAAAGTCTGAAAACTCTCATGACAATGACTTTCTTTGTGGCACTGACGAAGAGAATGTATCAAAAGTTTTCTGTAATAATGTCTGGTATGATCAAGAGATTTAATGATTATCATCATGCCTTCAATTATCATTGAATTATGCGAGTTCATTTTCCTACGGCTGACCCGTGTGTGTTATTGTGTAATTCCTCGTGCGAGGTCAACCGGTAGTCAGTGAGTGAGTCGCTCAGCGTGAGCAGTGAGCAGTGTTCATTCCCTCATGTAACATGTTAGAATAAAGTGTCTTGTCCATCGTGAACTATCGGGCTTCATTGTCAGTGTTTTTAGTGCACAAAACATTACATGTCTCACATGTCTCGAAAAATTAGCAATGTCGAGTCTTTTTAAAAGTCTGATGAAAACTCTTATGACAATGACTTTCTTTGTGGCACTGACGGAGAGAATGTATCAAAAGTCTTTTCTACTAGAGATTCAACAAACAGATTTCCAAGCACTCTCTGTGCACATCTTGAATCTCGTCTGATTTTCTCACAACCTCGAGATTGTGGTCCTTCTCGAAGTCTATATTTGGGTGGGTCTTGAACAGCATCGCCCAAAGCACGAGGCATAAAGAGTAATTTATCCATCTTGAATGCATCAAGTTGACTAAAGAGCTGATATCTCTCTGGTGGAAAATAGTCCAGGGTGCCCATCCAGTAGTCGGGCCAGTTGTCACCTTTAGCAAGTTTCTGAGCGTGTCCGAAGTCACACAGCTTGACCAGTCCGCTGTCACTTATCAGAGCGTTGGCTAACTTGAGATCTCCATGCGCAATGCGCTGTCCGTGCAGATAGCAGAGTGCCTCTGTGAGCTGGGAGAAACAAGAATGTGCCATGGGAGCCGTCATCTCCGGCAGGACGTCTTCAAGATCCGCGCTGATGTATTCCATTATTACAGCCAGGTAACCAGGACACCAGGCCGCAAGATCAGTGGTCACGATGTTTGGATGTCTTAAAGATTTCATCATCCCAAACTCCTTTATGATTTGGGACCATCGTTTTTCTTTCATGTCCAAATTACCTGTGGCATAGAGCAAGAGTTTCTTGATGGCTTTCTTTTCACGTGGATTCTGAATACTCGATGATTTAATTACGGCATGATCTCCTTCATCCTCTTGTAACACCTTGTCTTCTTTCATTCCAAGAACGTCCACGATATCCTTGTCTAGACTGACGAGTGTGAGGCTTTCTTCCGCTTTGAACATAATGGTTGAGTTAATGAAACACAACGTGGGAGGAAACGAAACGACTAGATGCGACCTTGAAAAGAAAATAATGAAAAAGCAGAGGCACTCTCAAGACTCGGGAAATCAAATCAAATCGTAGTCACAACAGACAAAAGTATCCAACGTTCATTTAGAAAGTTTCAAAAACTTATAGAATGTAACACACAACAGAGTGGATCTGCTTGACTGTAAACACTGGTCGAGGAAATTATTGCAGAGACAAACTTAGAACGCACACTATGGATGTCCACAATGATATATTAGAAATTTCCAGAATTAAAAATAGAGACGATGAGAGCGCCTTAAGTATCACCCACTGGCTTATTGAAAACTCAAATGAAAACGAATGACTGTCAAAGGTTTATGTGTATTTTTATGACAACACTGGACACCCACACGTGATAAAATTGTTTTAGGACAGTAAGCTAAGCCAATCATCTGCATATTTGCAAACTGTTGCTTCTACTTCTTCTACCGTGTATCCATGCATCCTTGTGGTTTGCATCAGCATATGCGCCAGAATTTTGGCACAGAGAAGAAATCAATATGGTGATAAAGTGTCGCCTTGTCTACAGCCGCTCTGAATGAGAAAGGACGAGGATATAACGTCGTTCACTTGAACACGCCAATTGATGTCTCTACTTAGAATTTGAATCCAATTCCTTATATATTCAACCCGAAATGAAAGTATTCTAGAATTTTCATTAGAAACGATGGGGATATTGAGTCAAAAGCTTTTTCAAAATCTATTAGAAATAAGATTCCATGCGACTGGGCGGCCTCATCGTACTTCAGAGTTATCATACAAGACGGATATTATTCCCGACAAATCTATTGGCCATGAAGCCACACTGATCCTGACTGATTACATCCACTAATATCTTTTTAATACAAATAGCAATAACATACTGTATGCTTCCCAGGAACTTGAGAAGGTTTCTGAATGACTTGGTCTGCTGGGGTAATAATTGATTGTAAAGCGCATAGAGCCTGCTTCAAGCGGGGATATGCGCTATATAAATACAATCTATTATTATCTAAAGCAATTTTGTATATTACATTTAAAAGAGAAATTAGCTTCCAATTCTTCAACAACTTTTTGGATTTGTTTGCCTTTGGGATACAGGTAATGACACCTTCACGTTGGGTTACTGACATCTGGCCTTTTTCAAAACCAAAGTTAAACGAATTTTTATTATGAAAGCTGATAAATGTTTCCAGAAGAATTTAAAGAACTCAGCCAATGATTACATAAAGACATGGATATGTCCCACCTCTTAGCTCGAAGGTGTCGAAGATTTTAAGTAAGAGATCACTGGGCTCCCGATTTCTTACTACATGTAAAAACATTTTCCATCTGCGTTTTACGGGCTGTGGACCGTCACATCATTCTTTTTGATGTGGCCGCATTAAAAGTGTTTTAGGCCGTTCATGTCAATTCTTAGAGACCAAAAAGAACATAACAAATGTTTAGAAGCCCCCTTTCCCCAGAAAATTGACAAAAACGAACTAAAAGCAACCCCCAAAACCCCGTCTTTCTCTTCTTTTCAAAAGTTGAGCTACATTGTTATGTAAGTTGTTGCTTTTAACCGGCGCTGTGTTGTAATGGTTAGGCTCTCCGCCCGGGTTGGTCCTGACAGGCAGGGTCGAAACAGCCTGGCTCTTAAATAACTTTACAGGGATGCAGGGACGTAAAACTGGCAATCAAACCAAATTACGTTTTTTTTAGACATTACACCGGCAGTTTAAAATGGTCTCATTATACACCCTATACATCCATTCCAAATTAAATGAATGGCATAATAACAATAAATGTAATTATGTAAAGAAATAATCAAACCGCCTTCCCTTGTAGTTGATCTGGAATCTGTTTATTATATTAGTATTTCAGTTGATTCAAAGTAATCAAAACTCCTAAAGATAAGAAAGATTTTTTGTCTTATAGAAAAGGAAGACAATGACGACTACGGCCTTTTATTACTTTTAAGGCTTCTACTTTTTTTTTCCTTTATTTATTTTTCTCCTGTCCCCGAAAGGAGAAAAGAAAAAAAACCGTGTGTGTGTGTGTGTGTGTGTGTGTGAGAGAGAGAGAGAGAGAGAGAGAGAGAGAGAGAGAGAGAGAGAGAGAGAGAGAGAGAGAGAGAAATATTGCTCTTGTTGCGTTACAGGTCTGTTCAATAGATTTTTGGCATCATACACCCCATCTCAGAAAAAATATATTATAGGCCTAATAACCTAAACAGACAAATAAATACCGCCTTAAAGAAAACACAAAACTAAAAGATGAAAAAGATTGGCATGATTTTAAGTTATTGTATGCATTTCAACTAAATCTGACTAAAATTCTACCACAATAAAACCTAACAAGAACAACAGAATATAAAAGTTTTGACATGGACGGCCTGTTGGACTCATCTGCTGTTCGAGCTCCTGTTTGAGAAATGGAGAAGAACAGAGAACTAGACTGTAAACCCTGTTATCAATTCTCGTACATTTTGTTCTTGCATTTGTTCCATTTTTCCTTTTTCTCATTTGTCTTTTTTTTCTCTCTTCTTTTCATTTTTTTTCTGGTGGTTTTCTTTTTTTTTTTTTTTTACCACCTTTTTCATTTTTTAAATCATATGCATGTATTCATCATTATGTTAGCTTAAATACTTTCCCGTTAAAGCATTATGTATTCTTCTACATTGCTTTGTCCCGTGCATAACAGTTATCTAAACTGTGCGCAAACAGCTGAAAGCTCACATCTCTGATATAATATAAAACATTAATTGCCTCACATTGAAAGTCTACCATGAAAAATGTAACTACAAAGAAACAAGCATAAAACTCATTCTGCACTCTGGTTGAGTGTTGTAACTCTTTTTAATATTTATGTAAAAAAAAAAAAAAAAAAAAAAAAAAACCCACACAAAAACAACCAATAATAATACAGTATCTCTTAAATGCATATTCATAAAAACTTTCTGTCCGAGACACAATTTATTTTCTCGCATTGAGCTCCGAAATTACCAATTAATTTTATTCACTACGTAATTGATATCCAGTGGCCACCAAGTCCATGTGCATACTCGTAGTTCCCAAATTAACTCTGCAAAAATACAAATTCTGCTCATATTACATGTTAGAAATCTAGCATTGCGCAGTTCAGAAAAGTTGACATGGAGGGTACGATTACAGTTAATTGATTATCAAGGCATTTCATCCAGACAGCAAAAATAAAATAAATACATTCAACTTTCATTGCCAGATGCGTCAGTTAAAAAGAAACGTGCCCCAGGATCTCGTACCTATGAGATGCTCTGAGTAGCAGTTTTACTCTCACTGTGAGAAGGGCAGGAACTGGCTCTGTGCTGGAAATGTTGAAAACAGGGCATGGCATGGAGTTGGTTGTAACCGTAATTGATACCGGGTCCTGGGAAGTAAGCATGAGGCGGTACGTGGGTTGGAAGATATGCTTGTGCAGGAAAGAACTTGGTCCCATCTTGTGCTGGGATGTAAGGTACTTGTGTCTGAGACGATGGCGCCGGTGTTGTTGCAGAATTCTGTGACGTTATCGGGCCACGTGGTTCCGGTCTGACGGGCAGAAATGGTGTGTTTCTGGTGTCACCCACAAGGTGAAAGTCGTTGTGAGTCGAGCTCGTGTGTCTTGGTGGTGTACGAAATCGTTTCGTGCTCTCAGATTGTCGAGAAAGATGGTTTCCAAAACGGACATTAAACCGAGGGAGGCCTACACTGCGTGGACCTGGAGTTGGCAAAATGCCTTGGCTCGATGGATTACACTGGCTTGCCAGAACGCCTTGCTGAAGTGGAAGGCTGCGGAATGACGTGGCACCCTTGTGAGATGGAAGGCCGTGATGGCATGAAGTGCTTTCTTCTGATGAAATGTCTACATAATTTCTCCATAGACCTTGAGCCGAGTTATTTGACCGACATGGGTCAATAGAAGAACAGGGTGTGAATTTGGTGGATTCTATCTCGTGTTCCTGGTCTATCCTGATGACGTCACGTATCTGCCAAATGATAGCGCGTTTGACCGGAGATTCAACAAGCAGACGTTCCAAGCACTCTCTGTGCTTATCTTGAATCTCGTCTGATTTCCTTAGCGTAGAGAGATAGTGGTTCTTCTGGAAACGACAGCTTGGGTGAGTCTTGAACAACATGGCCCAAAGCATGAGGCCAAAAGAGTAATTGTCCATTTTAAAGGCATTGAGTGGAGCGCGGCGCTGGTGTCTTTCTGGTGGGAGGTAGGATCTCGTGCCCATCTAAAGGCATCTAGTTGAGCGCGGCGCTGGTGTCTCTCTGGTGGGAGGTAGGATCTCGTGCCCATCTAAAGGCATCGAGTGGAGCGCGGCGCTGGTGTCTTTCTGGTGGGATGTAGGATCTCGTGCCCATCCAGTACTCGGGCCAGTTGTCATCTTTTGCAAGTTTCTGAGCGTGTCCGAAGTCACACAGCTTGACCAGTCCGCTGTCACTTATCAGAGCGTTGGCTAACTTGAGATCTCCATGCGCAATGCGTTGTCCGTGCAGATAGCAGAGTGCCTCTGTGAGCTGAGAGAAACAAGAATGTGCCATGGTAGCGGTCATCTCCGGCAGAACGTCTTCAAGATCCGCGCTGATGTATTCCATTATTACATCCAGATATCCAGGACACCAGGCCGCAAGATCAGTGGTCACAATGTTTGTATGTCTTAAAGATGTCATCATCTCGACCTCCTTTATGATTTGGGACCATCTGTATCCCTTCACATCTTCCTTATCACCGTCGTTGAGCAAGAATTTTTTAACAGCTCTTTTTTCCTTTGGATTCTTACGGCTGGACGCTTTGAGAACTATGTGCTTTCTCTCCTTCTCTTGTATGATTTCCTCCTCTTTCATCTCTTACACTTCAAGAATATCCTTGCTGAAAGTGTCGAGTTGTAAATTTGGATCCACCTTGAACATAATGGCAGAGTCGATGAAACACGACACAGGAAAAAAACACAGACACACACACAAAAGCCACGTGACGAGATATTTTGCAGAAACCTTTGGAAAATTGAGAAATTTCCAAATCCTAGTAGTTCTGGCACAGTCACAATGAAACTAAACAGGGTATACACACGCAAGTGTCCGTTTAGATTGTTTTATAAAATGCGATTGGTTTGAGAGCACAAAAGAGTTTCTCTGCGCCATGAACATCCAAGAAGAAAAATCTTGGCTTGAGTTGAAGAGTAAAACTCGATATAACTCCAAGGAACCTTTCAGAGACTAAGCGCAAGTCACACGGCGACAAAAATCTGTTTCTGAAGAGACGAAAAATCTAGTTGATTTGAAAACACAAGAAAAGTTCATCTAAATCACCAATATCCAAGAGGAAAACGTCGCCGAGGGTAAGCTCGATAAAATTTACAGCCGTTTGTTAAATGATCACAGGGTAATTATAACTATGGATTGATCAATTCAACTCAACAGGAAAACTGAAACAGAACTTACAGGAAGAATGCCAAAGATATCGCCAGATACGTTCAAGGGGAGGGTCGGATACAGTAAAATGAACCAATGAACCAAAATATTCTCTGAACAAAACTGATATAACTAAATGTGCCAATGGCATTCTCCGAAAACTAAAATTAGTCTCTGTTGTGCTGCTTTGGCTTCGCTATGGCACACATGACTTCATTGTTTTTTCCTTTCCGCGATTGGTGGACTCAGCTCGGGCGTGTCGTCCAAGTGGTCAGCGAGCCGACAAAATTCCCCGGGATGGACAAGGATGAGCGTAATCCTCTGTATCGCGAACACTTTTAAAGTCTGGACATCAAAGAGATTGAGTCAAGTTAAAGGACATTGGTGGTTCGAGAAAATGAATGTCAAGGTAAAAAATATGCTGCAACCTTACCTTTTTTGCCAATATTACTTTCTCTCAATCACTTTTGTTTATTCACTCATTATATAGGCTACAGGTTGTGGGTTTTTTTATTGACTGATTGTAAACTGAAATAACTCTAAAAACGATAGTAAGTGATAAAAGTAAACGGTTTTCTGCTCACCATTCTCACATTGTTGCCGGGGACGTAAAACTGATAACCAAACCAAACACAGTAAACTTATTGATAACTGCATTGCATCCAGCATTCATAGCCGGGGCGCACCCGTTTCTCGTCCACATCTTCGTTTTTCCTCTCATCTTTGACCCACTGGCACGCCCATTTATTTTACCCACTTCTGGCCCACAATATTTCTCTCTTTACCATGTTTCAACTCGAATTGTTTCAGCTTGATATCAATATCCTCAATACTCAACTATAATTCACTTAAATGCGCCTGTAATAAATCGCTTTTGCTTCTCTTCATGAAGCCTAGAGTTGATTGATGGAGAATAATAAAGATTTATAGGAATAACTATAGGACTGATTTATACCGAATTATGACACTGGAGAGAGTTTTGTTAGTATCCAAGCCACAATTTGAATTTTTTTTTAGAATAATCATCAAACTTGTTTAGTTAACAATCGCACAATTTTCCAGTTAGAATCAAACAACATCCAAAAAAACTTTTCTTCCCACCGACTTTTTTTAAAATATTTTTTATATCTGTGCCACACATCAATATTATCAACATATTTATTCTACACATCAGCATCAACCCTCCAGGATCTGGTTCTTGAGTCACAATCGCAAAATTTTGTTGTAGGCTACCTCTAAATCTTAATCAACATGGCACCGGAACCAATCACAGACGTTATCCGGCACAAAATTCTACTTCCGCTTCAACATTGGTGTGCATGGGGCAATGGACTCTGGTCTGGCTAAAGGAGGAAAATAGACTAACACAACTTCATAAGCCAGTTTTCATCAGAGATTTCAAATTGTGTGTTAGACGACCTACTCCCATTGTTTTCATGGATGAAACATGGATCTTTCGTTTTGATCCAGAATAGAAATAATTTAAAAGGACAATGACAAATTACTATGACAATGAGGATGCCATTGACGCTGTTGAAGACTTTTTAGGGGCCCAATTTAGGTCAAATTTCTCTCAAGGACTTTTGAAGGTCAAAGAAATATGATACTTTCCGGGGTGACTATATAGAGAACTAAAACTATGTGTGCCAAGTTAAAAAGTTCTGTCTTGATTCCTTCATGGTCAAACCAAAAATTTCTTGAACCTCTAGTATGCATCCACAAGAGATACAATGGTCAAAACTTTGTTATAAAAATTAAATTGCTCAAACAACGATTGTCACTGTTCTTTAAAAAGAAATTGAAAGAAAATAGATTTAAAAAAAATACTATTGAAAGTTACAACTGGCTTGCTCACCCCGGGTTGGCCTACTCAAATTCAAACACGAATAAAAAGAAAGAAAAAAATACAGAAAGGAATAAGGAAAAGAAGGACCAGCCAACCAATCATACATGTGACCAAGAAGAATGATCAATCAGTTGAGAAAAAACAACAACAACAACAACAACAACAACAAACAACGCAGCAAATAAATAAAATTCTAAAACTTTCTTAGAAATAGAGTACGAAATAATGGGAGCTCAACCTTCCCTAGTCTTCTTCGCCTCAAAGTATTTCATGAGTTTTTTTTCCCTTTGATCACTCCGAGCTCGATCTGGGTCTCAAATCAAAACCCACTTTACACACTTCGCACAAAGCAGCAACAAGCGTGTGAGGGGTGGGGGGGCTTATTTCGCAGGCTTTAGAAAGAAAGACAGAAATTTGTTAGGTTGCCAGTTTTATGTCCTTTCCAACACAAAAAAAATTGCTTGATGTGGATTCTCGTGACAGCGAAGTGCTGCTGACGCAGCACGCAAATAGCATCCCTCAGGGAAACTAAAGCCTGATTGAGTGCTTAAGTAAAAACCAAAACAAGAAGAGGCTAAAACAGCCGAGGCTGGCGCCTCCATACATAACCCATTCTTTACTACTACAGGGTCACTTAATAGACTTGACCCTCCCTGTCATGCAAACCCGGGCTGAGAGGGATGAATTCTTGCAGAAAAACGAGATTGTCCGTACTTGGGATCCTTGCAGCACAGATGCTAAAACAGCCAAAGGTGCTGGCGCCTCTATAAACAACTAACTTTAAACTGCAGCACAGACGTCGGTAGACTGAGAATTTGAGTTTTGGTTTGGTTGTTAGTTTTACGTCCCTTGCAACACTGTAAGGTAGTTTATAGAGACCTTGGTCTACTTCGACCCTGCCTGTCAGCTATGAACTCGCAGAAGTTAAAAAAAAAAATTGACGGAAGTTTGTTAGGTTGACGGTTTTATGCCCTTTGCAACACCGTATCGCCACTAAATAGACGGGCTACTTTGACCCTGCCTGTCATGCAAACCCGGGCTGAGAGGGATGAATTTTTGCAGAAAAACGAGATTGTCCGTACTTGGGATCCTTGCAGCACAGACGTCGGCAGACTGAGAATTGGAGTTTTGATTTGGTTGTTAGTTTTACGTCCCTTGCAACACTGTAAGGTAGTCTATAGTGACCTTGGTCTACTTCGACCCTGCCTGTCAGCAATGAACTCAAAGAAAAAAAACCTCTTCTTTTTAACTCAATGAATAACCATGCCAAAACGTAGGATTCCTATTTGCTTGATGGATGAGATCTTACAACTTTTAGAGGTCATTTCAGTGCCAGAAAGCTAAAACAGCAAAAGAAGGTGGCAACTCTAAAAATAATTAGGGCCGAGGCCTAACCAAACATGTATTGTATGTAGGTCTTTGGCCTAACGTCTAACAACAGTAACACATAGAAAGAACTGGAAGGAGCAAACCAGGCCAAAGCGATAACGAATCAAATAATAAATAATAATGGCTTGCATTTATATAGCGCATACTACTGGCTCTATGCGCTTTACAATCATTATTACCCCAGCAGACCAAGTCATTCAGAAACCTTCTCAACTTCCTGGGAAGCATACAGTGCAAGCTGCCGTTTTACAAGCGCTCAAACACTAACATACGGACAAGATCGTTCGCTGTCTATAGGGTTTTGTTTTGTTTCCAGTTTTATGTCCCTTGCAAAACTGTAAGGTCATTGAAATATTAGGCTACCTCGCCCCTGCCTGTCCCTGAATCAGGAAAGGGACTAATCCAAGCAGAAAAATGCAGATTGCCCGCCTCATGGATCGAACTTGTGTCTTCTGCATGATCGGCGAAGACATCGGTAAATTTCTTTTGAAAACCGCCTAATATTTTCTTCTTTTTTTCTTATTCGTGATGTTTTTGTTCCGTGTTTGAACCTGAAAAGTCATGTGCAAGTAAGCGACTTTGACGACAGGACTTAAAACGGGTTGCGTTTGGTTACCTGAATTTTAAATGTGTCATCGATACTGAATAGATGGTATCATTTAACGTCACATAAGATCTCAGCTCAAACAAAATGGACGAAGTGAAGGAATCGCGAGGAAAAAACACAGAAGAGGTAAACATAATTTTGTTTCTCTTTCGAGATTGACTACAATTTAGAATCGACTAATACAAACATTATTTTCGTACCATAACTTTTTGAAGACTGCTGGCAACATAATGGTTCTGAACTCACTTATAAGTTGTAAGGCGTACCGGGGTACTATACTTAAATGAGATAAGATCATCGTTTATTGTTTAGTGATTGGCACATTGTTCGGTGTTTCATTCAAAACATGATATACGGTACACGAAACATGGACATTGAAACAACCACACTTACTGTCTTTTGTTTTTGTTTTGGTTAGGGTTTTAGGGCTCCATAAACTCTATAAGGTCATTTCGGCGCCCAGAACCATTCCAA
>JAUKPP010258730.1:0-22158 GCA_032273245.1 Phyllaplysia taylori
AATCTCGGGGGGTCGCGAAGGGTGCATGATTTTATTAATTTTTAGCCTAAAACTGACAGGTTCACGATATTTTTTTTATTTAGGGGGGGGTCGCCGATCGTTTTGGCCTACAAAAACGGGTCGCGGAATGAAAAAGTTTGGGAACCGCTGCACTAAACAATGATTAATTATTCATTAAGGAACTATGCCAAACTTTACATGTGTCTTTAATATGTTTCTCATCTAGCTTTTTATGACCCGTTTTTTTTTTTACGCACAGCAGTTTTATTTTCTCCGCCAATGGGGGTCTTGAAAAAAACATTGGGGGTCTTGAAAGAAATTTCAGGGTTTGGGTGGGGACCAAGTATATTCATGCCTAGGTGACAGGACTTGTGTATCAGACACCATAGATCAGGATTTTTGTGTGTAGAATTGCACCCACTCATATGTATTCGTCTTTTATAGTCCTAACATAGTTACGTTGGTCAATGAAAACTTATTGTTACTGTATTTGATGTTGCCATAGTTATAGGGCATTTGTTGTAGAACTAAAAAAAACCTAATATCAAGAATGTTGATGGGTTTTAAGGGGTGCACCGACAAGTCCTAGTCCTAATCTCATTTCTCTTTTTAAAATACAAGTAAAACTGGGAAATAACGATATTGTTGGGATCCACCCAGTGTCCTCTTTATATCCAGGGTTATTTAACAAAGACAAAGGATGGGGATTTCCATTTCCCTTTGTTACAAGTGAGGTCTTGTTATATCGGGGGTGTTTTAACAAGGCAAAGCAGTGCGGGTATTTCCAATTTCTTTTGTTATAACCGAGGTCTAGTTATATCTGAGTTTCACTGCACTAACATATTTAAACAAACTTCCATTTTGAATCAAGATGATGTCTGTGAATATAGGCTACAATTAGACACTGAATTTCTTGTCTCCAGAAAGCTTTATTTTCTAATATAGAACAATGATGAATAACGTTGACGATATCGGCCAATGAAAATCCTCCCATTTCATTCTGACCTTTGACCTTTGTGTGTATTTCGCAGATCCTTTGTTCTATGTGTACACATCTGGTACGACGGGACTGCCCAAGGCGGCCATAGTTACCAATCTCAGGTAGGCAAAGTGGCAACTCAGAATTACTTTACTTTGAAGGTTGATTGGCGGGCACTCTGGTGACGTCTGCTCCTTCTGCAGTCTTTGTTTTTGTCTCTTATCTACTTCCTGATACTGATATGACAGTCAATAATGCTGTTAGAAAAAGAGAGGAGAAAAAAATTCATTTTCAAGAAACTTTGATTAGTTTCTTTGTTTGTTTGTTTGGTTAGGGTTTTAGGGCTCAATTAACTCTATAAGGTCATTTCGGTGCCCAGTTTGATTGGTTTGCCTAAGGGAACTGACTATGGATGAATTGATATAGTTTGTGGAGTGAATGAAAAAAATGTAATTTCATTTTTAGTTAAACTTAATCACATGCATTTTATAAATGCGCTGAAACTTAGAAAAACAATCAACTTAACAGAAAATTAACTCAAGTAATTTCAGTACAAGGAAAGTGGACTATTTCAACTCATGTTTTGTTTGCTTGGGGTTATAGTGTATTTTGAGAAGGCAAAATTGAAATGAAGTATATGCAGTATGTTAACTTTGCTAGTTTCTTGTGCGTTGTCAGTGTGTGTTTTTGTTTTTTTTCACTGTGTGTTCTATCTTTATTTGTGTTTCCTGATCCCCCTCTTCTCCCTTATCTTCAGGTTTAGTCTCATAGCTTGGGGAATCAAACTGTTTTTCTCAATCACCGAGAAAGACGTTTTGTACATTCCGTTGCCTCTCTACCACACGGCTGGTGGGATCCTTGGTGTTGGTCAGCTCATCCTCGGAGGAACCACGCTGGCCATCAGGCCAAAATTCTCAGCCAGCCAGTTCTGGACTGACTGTGTCAAGTTCAAGTGTACTGTAAGTCTTGGGTTTTGGTTTTGGTTTTGGCTTAATAATATGTCCCTTGCAACACTGTAAGGTCATTTAAGGGACAGGCTACTTCGACCCTGCCTGTCAGCGCCGACCCGGGCTGAGAGGGACATTGTCCCAGCAGAAAAACGGAGATATACTCGATCAAACAAACTGCCCCGCGCAAGCCTCGAACTCACGTCCTCTGCGTGACAGGCGAAGCGCCTCACCATTACACCACAGACGCCCATACTCTTAGTCTGCACCTCTGCTCATTCTGTTCTTTTGTTCCCTTTTTATCGTGGATCCCTTGACTCACTCTATCAATCTGTCTCATGTGGTCTGTGGCCAAAAGGCCCACCTGAGAATGTGCAGGTCATGGGTTCAAATCATGGGTTCACTTGGGCTGTTTCAGAGTTTTTGTTGGTCCAACCCCTGTCCTTCGAAGATGGACGTTGGAAAGGAGGGGTGTCAAGCCAAAAACAACTAAACCAAAGTATTCTATTGGGTGCCTGTTTCATATTTTGTTGTTCAATAGCCCGTGATATACATGTTGTGACTCCTTGAAATTAAGATGTGTGGTTGGTGGGCACTCTGTGTGGTCTACTCCTTCTCCTCAGTGGTGCTATTGTCGTTCTAACCTATTCCCTGGCGCTGAAATTACTACAATAGTGCTTGGTTTGGTTTGGTTATTTATAAAAGCATCAGCTTCTTTTGCTTGTTTTAGCTCTTTGCGCTTATTGGCTTAACAGAAAATTGGAGGTGGACTCATGTAGCAATGCTGCGACATGCTCATCTTATTTCTTTCTATAATATAATCTCTTCTCTTCTCTTCTGCATCCATTCCCCCTCCCCCTCTCTCTCTCCCAGGCTGGCCAGTATATCGGAGAGCTGTGCCGTTACTTGCTGGCCCAGCCGTTCCGGCCGGAGGAAAAGCAACATAGTGTACGGGTTCTGTTTGGCAATGGGATCAAACCGCAGATATGGAAAACCTTTCAGGATCGCTTTGGTGTCTCGCTCATCGGAGAGTTCTACGGAGCCACAGAGGGCAACTGTAGCATTGGTAAGTTCATGGAACTGTTCGAGCTTTCAATGATATCTAACATGCCCTGGTTGGGTGTGACCTGTTCTTTATTTCTATGTACTGTAATAATGTTGTTTTTTTGTGTGGTTTTGGTTTTTTTAAAAATTGAGACAAACCAGTGTCGGGAGGTTTTAATTTTTGCGAATTTCTTAGTTACTAGTAACAAGATATTATGATAGCAAGGAAAGAAAAAAGAAAAAATTTTGCATGGTTGTTATTTGCGTGAATTTTTTCCAAATTTGCTAATAATGTGGAAAATAAAACCATGCGGAAAAAACAACATTATAATATTCTATTCACAACTAGACAAATCACCTCTATTGTGTCTCCGTGGATCCCTCAACATAAATCATCTCTTGGAGTTTCACTTCCTTTCAGTCCTGTCTTTTTCATATCTACAGTCAAAACCTTTTGTAGCGGGATTTATGGGACTGGAGCGAAAGCCATGCTAAATCAGGTAGCAAAGGGAACAATAAAGAAGAAAATAAGCAGAACTGAGATTTTAAAACTCCCTGTTATATCTCATACATTACAGCATATCATTGAAGCTCTTTAGTCAATATTACTCAATAAAAATACTGACTTTTTTTTTATCTCTCAACTTTTATTAATTTTTTTGTTGAAAGAAAAATGATAGAACATGAGTTGTTGATCAGCAGCAAACCTTTTTACACTTTGTTGATACTAAATTTGATACACTGTCGAACATGCTATAACAGTCATCTCTTCAAAGCGTCCACCTGTACCAACAGACACTGATCCTTGACACCTTTGGGTTTTCCCATATTTTAAAGTTTAAGCTCACCAAATCAGCCCTGAATAACATGGCCATGGCCAGTCATTTTCCGAGACAAAATGGCCTCCCAACCTGCTCCTAATTGTCATTTCTGAGGGAGATGTCAGGTTCACTACAAGAATCTCTCCTAGCCTTTTTGCTAATACTTGGTGTGAAACCTGGCGCCAATATGACTTTGGTTTGGTTTGGTTAACAGTTTTATGTCCTCTGCAACACTGTAAGGTCATTTAAGAGGCGGGCTACTTCGACGCTGCCTGTCAGGGCCAACCCGGACTGAGAGGGAAAAAAACCCAAATCGTCCGCGACCGAGAATCGATCCAGGGTCTTCCCGCATGCAAGGCGAAGAGCCTAACCATTACACCACAGCGCCGGTAATATGACTTTATAACGTCAATGAAGCAGTGAAACCGTAAACAAACATATTATACATGTATCACCTTGCCATTTTTTACTTCGACAGTTAACTTTGAGAACAAAGTGGGAGCTGTGGGGTTCACCACTAGAATCGCCCCCAGCCTGTACCCAATAACCCTGGTGAAAGTCGACCCTGCCACCAGCGACATCATCCGCGACAGCCATGGCATCTGCGTCAAGTCGGAGCCCGGTGAGCCTGGGCTGATGGTGGGGAAGATCGTCAAGGGAAATCCAACCCGCGACTTTGACGGCTATGTGGATAGTACGGCTACGCAGAAGAAAATCATCGAAGACGTCTTTAAGAAGGGAGATAAAGCTTTTTCCACTGGTGAGTGGCCAACTTCTCCTTTTTCTTTCTCCTCCTCTCCTCCATCTCCTCCCCATATCAGAATTTTATTGTGCTTATTTGATGTTGTTGTTGTTGCTAATCCAGAAGCCCTTGGGTTCTTGCCCTTCGGCCCAATGCCATGTTGTAGAAGGTGGAGGTCTTCAGTAGCTGTTCCGTGTTGCTGTAAAGAATGTTGTCTATGTCAGAACTGTGGGGAAGAAGTTTTTGCCTGGTGCTTATTTGATAGAGTTGACTTGTTGCTAACAGTTTTTGCTGAGGACTTGAGAGTTGCCCTCCTTTTGGGAAGGTGTGTGAGCATGTGTTGCTCTTGTGAAGGATCTCGACTGCCGGGCGGGGTACAGAGCTGCCATGGCCATGTAGGTCATGAAGACTACTTTTACTTTTGGCCGCGCGTCCACTGACATGTTTTGTCAGTTGCAGGCCAGGCTCATCTATATATGATATATACATATGAGCCTTCCCTGCAACTGACAAAACATGTCCGTGGACGCGCGGCCTAAAGGGTGAATAACCTTTATAAATCCCTGATTGACATCAACAACAACTTCATGGTTATTATTATTATCATAGTCTTTGCCTAGAAGTCTTAATTTTCTTATGTGTCAATTGTAGTATGGAGAAAATAAAAGAAACTTGGGTGCTCATTCATAATCCATTTACTTTACAGAGGCAAGAATCTTCCTCATAAAGGCTGATTTCAGCATACATGAATTTCCTGGCCCTCTCAGCCATTTGGTCTTCCTTTTTGAAGATGTCTGATCTAAACATTTGTAGAAAAATAGCTTAGGATAGTTCTAGAATGCAGTATTAAATGCATATTTAAAAAAAAAAAATTCTGCCTATATCAGTCTCAGTTTTCCTCCTTTTTCATTCTTGCCCATTCTCAACCCTAGTTTAGCATAGAATTTAGGAAAGGTGCAGTCATCCAAGTCTCCTTCTTGCATTAATCTGAGAAAGATTGCTGCTTTCTCATCATTTCTCTATTTCTACAAACTCCATACACATGATGTAATAAAATAAGGCTTTGTTAAAGGAACATTTTGATTTTTATAGATTCGCCTCAACAATAAAGTAAACTTCATGAATCATTAATGACAGCCGTCTCCACTCAAATTTTCTGTTGATGCCACATTTCTCTTTCTTTGTTTGCTCATTGCTTGCCTTCAGGTGACATTTTGGTGATGGACGAGCTGGGCTACATGTATTTCCGTGACCGTACGGGCGATACGTTCAGATGGCGTGGGGAAAACGTCAGCACCAACGAGGTGGAAGCTGTCATCAGTAATGCCATCCAGCTCAACGACGCGGTGGTCTACGGTGTGGAAGTGCCGGGTAAGATTGTGTGCAATGCTCGTCTGTTAGTGTTGGATTTTGTTGGATATTTTGCAGAAAATTGAGCATTGAATGTGGCAGTTCCGGGTAAAGCTGTAACGTACTGACACTGATATTATAGTCAAACCTGTCTAAGATGACCATCCAATGTCGAGAAAAAAGTGGTCTTTTCAGACAGGTGGTCGTCTTAGAGGGGCATAATATAGAGTAAAAATGTAATTTGAGAGTCATAGAAAGTGGCCGTTTGGGCAGGTGGTCGTCTTTTACAGGTGGTCGTTTGAGCAGGTTCAACTGTACTTGTATCGCACTGACAATATGTATAATGTATTGAAATAACTTATTATGTGCCGACATTACTTAGTCTGTTCTGACATTACTTGGGCTGCACTGACATCGTGTATTATAACATACTGACATTACATATAATGTAGAATCGTTACATATCACAAACTGATATTACGAGTATGTAAAGCGTACGACATTACATATAATGTACTGAGAGTACACATAGAATACTGGCATTACGTATACCATACTGATTTTATGAATATTGTGGCATCGGTAGTCTAGTGATTGGGCTGCCAGACTTGTATGCAGGAGGTTGTGTGCAGGTTCCAATCCCAACTCGGGCCCGACGTTGTGTGCTTGGGAATTTAATTTTCCTCACTTCACCCAGGTGTAAATGGGTACTCGGCTATAGACAGCGAACGATCTTGTCCATATGTTAGTGTTTGAGCCCTTGTAAAACGGCAGCTTGCACTGTATGCTTCCCGGGTAGAGAAGGTTTCTGAGTGACTTGGTCTGCCGGGGTAATAATAGATTGTAAAGCGCATAGAGCCAGTAATTGGGATATGCACTATAAATGCAATCCATTGTTATTATTATTATTATTATTAATAATGTATTGGGTTCACATACATAATGTGTGTAATGTGCTGACAATACTTATAATGCTCTGACATCATGATAAAATACATGTCCCTATGACCCATTCTCAGGAAATGAAGGTCGTGCTGGCATGGCAGCCATCGTGGATGAGAACAACCAAATTGATATTGCCCAGCTGGGGCAGGCCATTAACCGTTCCTTGCCCGCCTACGCCCGGCCGCTGTTTCTGCGCTTCATTAAGGAGGCTGATACAACAGGTACGGCTGCAAGTGTGTGTGTGTGTGGGGAGGGGGGGGGGGTGTACCTGTGTATGTGTGTGTGTTTGTATATGAAAGTGTGTTTGGGGGGGGGGGGAGGGTGTATCTCTGTGTGTGTGTTTGTGGGGGGAGGGGGGTGTATCAGTGTGTTTGTGTGTAAACGTGCGTGTGTATGTATCAGTGTATGTATATATGTATGTGCAGACTCAAGGCCTCTATGGACCAGATAACTGCTAAGTGTAATGCTGTCATTCACTTAACACTTTGTAGTCACATAGGCAGACGGACAAAGAACACTATCGGACCGGCGCTGCGATGTAATGGTTAGGCTCTTCGCCTCTTATGAGGAAGACTTGAATTCGATCCCTGTCGCGGACTGTGTGTTTATTTCTGCTGCGATTATTCGCTCTCAGCCCGGGTTGGCCCTGACAGGCAGGGTCAAAGTAGCCCGTCTCTTAAATGACCTTACAGCGTTTCAGGGGATGTAAAAGTGGTAACCAAACCAAGCACTATCGATCAAGCGCAGCTAGTCGTGATTCGGTGAGGTTTCTCAGGCCTGCCGCATTCGCCGAGTGGCTGGATGGGTGAATTTAGGTTGGCACATACGGATGGGTTTTTTTTATTGATCGATTCTAAACTTAAATAACTCGAAAACGGTAAGAGATAAAAGTAAACGTTTTTTTGTACATCATTCAATGTCCATTTAAGTTTTTTCTGGGATACTAAATAAGATTATGTTGATAGAGAAGGCATTTCAAAAGGGAGTTGGCGGAACACAGCCCATTTTAGACCATGGCATCAAAATAGTGCATAGGCGTACTAAAGAGAAGGACTGCTAGGAACTATCGTTAGGCAATTAAAAGATTATTAAAACTTTAGGACTAATGTCTAACAAGCTCTGGCTTCATATTTTACGAAACCAAATTTGACTTTTATTCTTTGAAGTTAGAAGAGATGGATATTTCTGAGAGTATCAAAATGAAGTTGTCTTTTTCAATTGATCAGGCACAAAGCAAGTAGCTTGTTCACTTTTTGTTATCTTTGTTGTTATAGCCATTCTCAGTACTTATCTCTACCAAATTTTTAAACCAACTTCTGATCGAGTTTTGGATTGTGCTTCTCGTGCTATGCTCTGTTGGAGTTTTCTCAGAACTGAAGGCGTACGATCTCCTTTGTAAATGCACAAGACGCGCATGGTAAATGGCTGGTTAGCGTCATTTTTGCGCGCTAAAAATTGGAGCCTATTCACAAAAACTGGCGCTATCGCACAGTGTGTCCATGAAATAGGCTGATTTTGGTACCAGAAAAAACTTAAATGGATGAGGATTATTCGGTTGAAAACAGAATGTTTCTATCTCTTACCGTCTTTGAGTTATTTCAGTCTAGAATCGATCAATAAAAAAAAACCACCCTGTATATTCGCTAAGTGACTACAAAGTGTTGACTACTGATAATATTGACACAAAACAGAAAATGGGAGGGTGGTTGGTGGGTGCTCAGGTGTGGTCTGCTCCTTCTCTTTTTGTCTAAATTTAATTATTGCTCTAATCTATTTCCTGATGCTGAAATGACCATACAGTGGCAATAGTGCTGTAAAACCTTAACAAAAAGAAAGGATGGTTGCAATCATATCAGTGACTAAGAGACTGGATCACATCATTTAGTGAAATAGTTTACAAAGCTTGCCAAACCGGCGCTGTGGTGTAATGGTTAGGCTCTTCGCCTTGCATGCGGAAGAACCCGGTTCGATCCCCAATCGCGGACAATCTGTTTTTTTACTGCTGGGATTTTTTCCCTCTCAGCCCGGGTTGGCCCTAACAGGCAGGGTCGAAGTACCCCAATTCTTAAATGACCTTACAATGGACGTAAAACTGGTAACCAAACCAAACCATACAAAGCTTGCCAAGACGAGCAATTACAATTGTTAGATTTTACTACCTCTCTGCAGGTACCTTCAAGCTGAAAAAGACAACTCTGCGTGACGAAGGTTTCAATGTGAACACCATCAAGGACAGAGTGTACTACATGAACCCAAGGTCAAGGCAATATGAATCACTGACATCGGAGGCTTACGATGACATCATGGAAAGTCGCATTCGTATGTAGCTCAGGCAAGATGACAATACATTTCTGTGCCTTTGTCATTTGCACTTGAAATACCTGTCTGCTTGTCAGTTGCGGCTCTCTGTTTGCATTAAATACAACAGGAATAGAACAACAGCTGCTCCAATGTTCTTTTGCAGTATTTTAACTACGCCATTCAGGAGCAACTATGTGTACAATTTGGAAAGATTTTGTATATTTTTTTCGTTTTATGAAAAAAAATTCTTTATTATTATTTTTTTTTCATGAAGTGTTGGATTCTGAAAAAGTATCTCTGTAATACTAATTCTAATCAACTGTAAAAAAAAAGAAAAAAAAGAATAAACTTTAAAAAAAAAAAAGAAAAAAAAAGGAAAGTCTGATAGGATTGGGGAATGAGCTCAGTGGCTGAAGAGGGATAAAGAGCCAAATTTATGGTACCTCCCGAAGAGGAAGTTAATGAAAGTAAAGTCCGTTGGCTCACATATAATTTCCCCCTCATCCTCCCAATAAACCAGCGTCTCCGCTGTAACGGTTGGGCTCTTCGCCTATTATGTGGAATATATGAGTTGGATTGTATGTACGGACAATCTCGATTTTCCTCTGGGATTTGTCCCTCTCAGGCAGGGTCGAAGTAGCCCGTCTCATAAATGACCTTACAGTGTTGCAAGGGACGTAAAACTGGTAACCAAACCAAACCTTCCAGTAACAAAGAGTCCTCTGAAGCCAATGCTAAACATTCCTTGTGTGTATGATTTTTCAGGGTAAACTGTAGAATTTTTTTTTTTCTTTTTCTTTTTAATTGTGTTGTGATAAGAAGTGCCTTTATATTCTCTTTTTAAAAAAAATTTCTTTGCTTTAAAGAGTGTAAGTAATTTTTATTTGAGCAGAGAGCACTTAAAATTGTTTAGAACATACTTCTTTTTTTAAGGGATATTTGAAAAACCAAAGTAAATTGATATTCGTCTTTTTTCCTGTAGCCTAATAGCCAAACTATGGGCTTCCAAGGATTTGGAGGAAAATTTTTTAAAGCAGATTTTTATTTTTCTTGCCTGTAGAATATTTTTATATTAAGAAGGAAACTTCTCATTGGTTGAGAAAGAAGAGTGTCCTGATGGATTTTTGTCTGTGAAACATCTCAAGGTCATATGGGTTGTTTTTTTCTATAATTCCATAAAAATGGCCAACTGCAGAGACTGTGTGAAATGGTATAATTCATTATGAATGAGAAGTTGGAGAAAATGGTTGCGTATGGGAACCAGCCACAGTTTGTGGGTCAGTTTGTATTTTTTGCTGACAAGATGGAATGAAATCAGTAAGTAAAGAGCTCATTACAAAATGTGTCATATGCAAAATAATGAAACAAAACGGTCAATTATGTCCCTTTTAATGATTTGTCAATTATATAGCCAAAATTGTTTGGCCGAGAAAAATAACACAAAGCACTTTGCTTGCTCTGAAGATGATGGCAGCAGCATGGATTTTTTTCCTTCACAAACTTTTTTGTAATAAAGAGATGGTAAACTTCAGGTTCCCTCAGCTTCTTCCCTTGACGGTGCAACAGGTTTTGTGACGAGCTCTTCAAGATTGGACCAGGAATGCCCTTTCTCAGGTTAAAACTGGAAATCAGGCTTTTTCAGCTTTTCCGATTCAGCTTTGGCTATTGAGTTTTTATAATGCCATTTTACATCAAATGAGTTATATCATATGTCTAGGAATAGTAAACTGTGTGAAAAAAAAAGTTCAGATGGGTTTTTTTAACCTTGAGGGCATCCCTGTTGGACTATGTGGTACACCACTCATTCCTTGATGCACAGCCAGTTATTGATGTGGGTTTCCGTTACTCTATCACATTCTTTCATCCACCGCACAAAGCTCACATGATTTATATGATGGGCAACATTTATGTCGTCATCTGGTATACTTAACTTATTCAGAAGATTGTTTCGGCTCATTCCTATCACCTGAATGGCATATATCATGATTTTTTATCCAACCAATCTTGAGATTAGATGAAGGGAACTTTGGTAGCTGCACTCATTGTTACCATGTCTTTTTTTGTCAGATCTCAGTACAAATGGGTTTTGCTTGGTTCTTGTTTCGCTTATTTTATGTGTGTGTGTATCATGAATTGATTTCGTTTTTCCTTTTTTTTGTGGGAAGAGGCAGGGCCTATTTTTTTTAGAAAGAGGGTGGGAATGGAAATTGTGGCCAGGTTGTATTTTTTTTAATTGAATGACAGTCAAGGACTTCTACTCCTCAATATTTCCTATTTGAGCACATTTCTCTACAATGTCCAAGTGTGTAAAAGTGCATTGTCTGCAGCCAAACCCCTTTACACTTCTAGGACCAGGATTAAATTTGAAGCAAATGGAGAGTTGGACCCGTGGTAAGGCAATACATTATATCTGTTTGTATTTGTAGGATTCCTAAGAAAGACATCTTACTTCAATACGTGTGTGACTCATTCTTACTGTGTAAGACCAGCACTGTTGGGTAGTGGTTAGGCTCTTCTCCTGTCATGTGGAAGACCCGAGTTTGATCCCGGGTGCGGACGATCTGCGTTTTTTCAACTGTGATTTTCCCCTCTCAGCACTGGGTTGGCCCTGACAGACAGGGTCAAAGTGGCATGTCTATTAGATTAATTACAGTGTTGCAAGGGGCATAATACTAGTAACCGGATACAAAAACTTCTGTGTAATGAGCAATGGCTGTATCAAATGTATTTTGTCATTTTTTTTTATCATTCACCTCTATGTTGCTAATCAGGCACCTCTGTTGTCTGCTGCTTCTTTCTTTACTCACTATACTTGACTTATGCCTCTGGGTTCCTTGTGGAACAAAGGGCCGCCGCCTCCTTCTTTCTGAATGTTGCTATTGCTCTAATCTCTATTCCCTGGCGCTGAAATGACCTCACGACAATGCCAATAGTGCTGTAAAAGCATCAACAACAAAAATAAAGATGTTGATGTGAAAGGAGAAATTTGTGTCATAATCTTGTGCTTACAAGACTGTTGGTATTATTTTCAAAGTGTCATATTGGTGCGAGAGCACTTGACTGAAATCTGTGGTGTATTTGCAATCATTATTATTATTCGCCCACATAACTCCCCACACCTTCCGAAATATCCCTGTCATCAATCAACACTTCTTCTATTTGATAATTTCTTATCTTTCATACACTTTTTTAAAAAACAGTTGTTTTTTTATTATCTCTATTTCAAAACCAGAAGCTATAATGTTTACTTATTCAAAATGACATGAAGTGTGGTTTGTTTTAACGGCATTAATCATGACCTGAATCATTAACTAGAATTCTGAATTCTTCCATAAAACCCTCTGTCAACAACGGATCTTTCTTCTATTTGATGGTTTCTTTCCTTTTTCATGTTCTCTCTTTCTTTTCATTTTTATAATCTCTATTTCAAAACCGAATGTTGTAATGAAATGTCTACTTACTCAAATTAACAGCAAACTTATCTTGTTTTAACAGCATTGATTGTGACTCAAATCCTTGAACTATATTATTATATAATACGATGTTTGTCTTAGAAATTGTCTTTGTTCTGATGCATCACCAAATTACCGGCTACTTCTTACAAGTTTGGATTGTATTTTTATCTGCTCTAAATGACGCTTGTGTTTTTCTTTCTCTTGAAAATTTTTTCAGTAATTTTGTCGTCGGCTTAAATTGAAAATGTTTTCAGTAGTTTTCTCGTAGGCTTACATTGAAAATATTTTCAATAGTTTTCTTGTAGGCTTACATTGAACATGTTTTCAATAGTTTTCTTGTAGGCTTACATTGAACATGTTTTCAATAGTTTTCTTGTAGGCTTACATTGAACATGTTTTGAATAGTTTTCTTGTAGGCTTACATTGAATATGTTTTCAGTAGTTTTCTTGTTGGCGTACGTTTCTACCTTTCTAGTCTACAGCTTTTGACAATGCTTTTCTGGTCACTGGTTTCTGTGGTGTGTAGTTAGGCTCTTTGCCTATCACAGAGAGGATAGGAGTTTGATCCCTATGTTGGGCGTTGTGATCCTCTCAGCACAGATTGGTCCTAACAGTCAAGGGCAAATTAGCCCGCCTCTAAAATGACCTTAGTTTTGGAAAGGGCAGACAACCAAAACCAAACCAAACCTTTTTTTTTATCTGAGGCTCTTTTCCTTGCATACCTTTTGTGCCTTCAACTCATAAAAGCTTCATGTGCCTCTTTGTGGGATTGATCTTTTTGAAGACTGCTGCAAACGCTGCTCTCGTTTTTTAAAGCAGTTCTTTAGGAGATCAACTGAGCTTTGCTTTTTCTGTGTTTGTGGTTTATCTCAGATTTCAAAACTTGCTTTTTCTCTCCTTGATATGCCTTTTTTTCCTCTTTGAATAAGCAAAGTAATTTATAGTGTTTCATGCATACAGAGGTTGTTTTTTTCTCCTGGATATTATTTCTTTAGTCATGTACATGGACCATCTTCTTGTGCTGACAGAGCAGTCCTCTCTCTCTTTAAAGTTTTCTTCTGTCAGGTCATGGGTTCAGAAGCCACAGAGGCATTTTTTTTTTCTGAGAAGGATTAACATTGATTGGAGACTACTTGCAACTTCCTTCTCCTTCATTCTTAGTGTTACTCTTGTCCTAATCTATTTCCTGGCTCTGAAATGAACGTAGTGTCGATAGTGGCGTAAAGCCTAAAAAAGAACCCACAAGCCTCGATATGACAGGGATCTTTCAAATTCCGGTTTTATCTCTTTTTGTTTTTCCCCTTTGGACATCTGATATAGTAGAGGTTTTTGGTCCCATAATCATTTTTTTATCAAATTTTGACTGTGTTTTTTGCATCAACTTTTTTTTCATACTGGTAGCATGTCAAACTGTCATGCTTGCTAAACAATTTGACAGTGCTGGTATTAGTTATAGACTATTTGCTCTTAAAAATCTCCACATACAGTCAAACCTGCCCAAGACGACCACCCAATGTCAAGAAAAAAGTGGTCGTTGAAGACAGGTGGTCGTCTTAGACAGGATTAATATATAGAAACAATGAGATTTGGGAGTCGATGGAAAGTGGTTGTTTGTGCAGGTGGTCGTCTTGTACAGGTGGTCGCTTGAGCAGGTTCAACTGTAATTAATTATAATTGTTTATTGCTGCAAAGGACTTCATCTTATAATACATTGGGGTAGTCGAAAAGTAGTGCAAGTAGCTCTGTCCTGACCATACTAATTCACCATATGACATCAAATTTTGCACAATGATGCATAAACATCTACTCTCCAACCCAAATACTGAAATTAACACCTACTTTAATTTTGCAGCTGAGGTGTGATTTCAAAAGCGCTGTCTCCTTGGAAATCCGTCAAAAACAATATGCTGTTATCTATTTTCTCCTTTTGTGGGGTGAAACCCCCAGATAACATTCATAAAAGGCTTAGGAATGTTTTCAAAGAACATTGTTCGACTTCAGCTCTGTGAAGTATGATACATGCCATTATGCCAAATCTTGTTTGAGTTACAAACCCACTTTGCTTTTTTACTGCTCCTTATATATCTATAGAATTATTGTGTTATAATGAATAACCTCATGGTGCTGAACAAGTGACCTTAGTCAGATCTAGGCCATTTGTGAATTTATACAGAATTGTATTTGGTAATGACTCCTGCATGTTTCTATAAGGTTTTTTTTTTTTAAAGTGCCAATACCTTTTTTCTTTTATTTAAGAAATTGCGAAATGACCCTAGTCATAATCATTGAAGAAATAAGAATGTTTTTTAAAAGGAAGGCAAATGACTTAGGCCATTTGTTCAGCACCAAGACGATAACACATATGTAGTATAAATCAAGAGGGCTTGTATTTCTTGTGTCTGTCATGTATTTGTTTGCTCCATCTCTCACTTTTCCCTGTTGTAACCGTTGAAGGTGTTTTGCAATATTCCTAAATGCTCTCAAAGATGACTTTATGCAATTTGTGTCAAAAGTAAAAGTATATCATGGGTTGTTTTAAATGTTTTGTATGCAGTATGTGATCTTTATTAGAGGGTACTTTTTGGGCATCCCAGCTCTATCTATGGTTTCCTTGAATGAAGGCATACAGAGGTACTGATTTTTACAGATAAATCTGAAAATCCAGATATCTGAACCACTCTTGTGACCATCTTAAGCAATTCAACAGCTTATACTTAAGTGAGGCAGAATAACTGGACTTCCAGATTTTTTTCTTGTCCAGTGTTTGCACCTCTAAGGCATTTAAGTATGTAAGTTTAAAGTGATTTTTACTACTAACCAAACTTGATGATAGTATTGTTTATGCATGCATGTGGAAGTGTTACTTTCATTCATTCCTTGAGCTTGTAAGTGGTGAGGGGTAATGTACAATAAACAAACACGCATGAACGTTATTAGTATACTGGTGTGATGGGTAATTGAAATTTATTAAAAAACTTTTTTTTATATGAACACAATTGTTCAAGAATTTATTTTTGTGGAAGGCTTATAAATCAGTATTAAGTTTATAACAACGGCTGTGGGCAACAAGTCGACAAACGCAAATTTACCAAAAATCTTTTTTTCTTTAATGTCCATATCAAATTAATTGCGCAAGTTGCATTAAAGTATTCGCTCCTTACAACTAATAGAACTGAAGTTGCAACATATCGACGGGCATCATTGTCACTATTGTGGAAATGAGAAAGTTTTTTGGCTCTCCTGTAAAACTGCAAATTGGCTCTTGTCAACTCGTTGCCCCCAGCTGTTGATAAGAAGTGTGAGTTTGTATTATATATATGTAGGCCTATTGATGTTTTGTGTGATGGATGAACTGTGTTCAATAGCGTGCACTGAGTTATCAGCCTATTCCTAAGCACTATACATGATGATACGTGAACAGCCTAGTAGAGACTCAGGTTTTTTTGTTTTGGTGTAAATTTTGTATTTTTTCTCTTTTTTTTCCTTTTTTTTTTTTTCCCTTTCCATCTCCATTGTTTATGTTTTTTTGTCCATCAACTAAAGTTTTCAGTTTCCTTAATCAGTCTAATATGCTCTTTACCATTTGCTGAGGAGATATTGTTATGACAATGAAACCACCATTCACTCTCCAGATTTACAGATGAGAGCTTAGAGTACTTCTTTCCAGACCAGCGTTTGTGGTGTAATGGTTAGGCTCTTTGCCCATCAAGCAGAATACAGGAGTCAAATCTCATTATTGGATGATCGTCTTTCTGCTGGAATGTTTGGCCCCTCTCAGTCTCAGCTTTGGTTGGCCCTGACAGGCCGATTGAAGTCGAGCCGCCTGCTTCTAAAATGACTTTACAGAGATGCAAAGCATTTAAGACTGAAACTAAGCTGAGCTGAACTTCCTTCAGGTGACAAGAAAAAAAAACCAGCAAGTTATTTAGCAGATTTTTATATAAAGTGAATGCCCATTAAGGAAAATGTATAGGAAAACATTTATTTCAGCTGATGAGTATTTATTTTGATAAAAAAGATTCCTCCATTTCTGAGAAACAGTCACACAGTCTAACCTTATATGTGTCACATAGCTACAGTTCTATCTAAATAAAGAAACAGTACACAGTCTAACGTTATATGTGTTGCATAGCCCTAACTCTATCTAAATAACATACACCTCGATTTATTAACAAGAGTCAAATGGCAAGGCACTGACTGTTGTCTGTATCTGAATTGTAGTCAAGGGATCTTTTGAAAGAAATGTACGGTGGACTCAACTGTATTGCTGGGAATACTGTATGAACATGCATTATGTTTTGTCTAAGTCTGACTGAACTAGCAGCGAAAATTTGTTTTCAAATTCAAGTTTAATTTTCACCTTTTTTAATCAAGTGAATGAAGTATAAATCACTTTCAGGAATGACAGAGTTGTGAAAATAGTATTCAATTATTTTAACACCCTCTCATGATTTTTTATTCATTATACTGGTGGCAATACTAATACTGCATGTTGCCACAAAGATAGCATTTATTAATTTCATTGAAGCCATGTCGGAAGTATCAAGGAAATCAAGAGCATGGTTAACTCTCAGAGGCTGATTGCAGAGGATTAACAAGCTGACCATGGGGGGTAGTCCTTTGTGGGGCTAAATATGTTTTCATTATCTTAAGAAGAAGTTTTGTTCACCGAATTTTAGTACATTAAATACCTTTTTTTTAGTTAAAAGGAAAACTAAATTCATATTCTTGTCTCTTGTAAGGAATACAGAGGCCGGCATGCATTTTTCATATTCATTTCCAAAATGGGTGTGCCCTCTGAGAGATAAACAATGGTCTGCTTTCTTACATCTTGCTTCCATCATGCTAATTTTTTCTAAATTTGCAAAAGTCACGAAAAACACCACGTTTATAGTAGATCATTGTACTACACAATTAAAGGCAAAGGAAAAGCAATGTCTCCATTTTGGTCCAGTTTTCCTATGTGCATATTGATTGGAAGTTAGAATTGGGTTGCAATTGTTTGCCAGATTGAGTATTAATATTGTATTCAATGTTGTTTCATTCAAAATACTCTTTCACTTTGAGAATTCGTTTATTCTTTTTTAATCTATTTTAACTTTCATTACGGTAACTTTAAAATTATTATTTCACCTTCCTTAATTTCCATATTTTTATTAATTCATGAAAGTGAAGATTAATTCTCATTTCAACTTGCCCACAAAGGAAAAGTTGTTGATTGAGAATATTGCACATGCCACTGGATTTTCTTTTCTACCTGCACAGAAATTTATGCAGTTCTTTGTTGATGGGCATGTGGATTGCTTTCAATCTTTCAATACTCTTGGCATCCTTGAGGCATTTTTGGGAGGCAAGCTGGCAAAATGAGTAACTTCTTGGATTTTGATCATATGCATCAAATTGAAAATGCTTTTTCACAAGTTGGTAAAAAAATTATTTTTCTAATTCTTTTTGTTGTAATGCTGTCAAGGCTCAAATGACTGGCACTGTGGTGTAATGGTTAGGCTCTTCGTTATCATACGGAAGACGTGAATTCGAGTTTAAATGAGGAGCTTTAGATAAGAACTGTATGAGAAATTAGAGATAAATGTTTCTTAACAGAGAGTGGGACAGACTTTTTAGCAAACAGCCAAAGAAACACAAATATTGAATTTTTAAAAAACAAAAGGATGGAAAGAAATTTTAACGTTGAACGTGAAGAAAGAAGCCAAGATATCAATTCATGTAATTTTTCACACCCCTTATTGAGTTGTCCAGGTAAGTTCCATTTGCGAATTGTGATAAGTTGTAACTCATTTTGTCAGCTTCTCTATGGTTGTGCAACCGATACAGTGAAACTCAGATATAGCAAGATCGTCGGGATCGGCCCTGTGTGCTGGTTCTATCCGACGTCTCATTATATAGTTTTTTCCCCCTCAAATACGCAAATGCGATATTTCAAATAAACACAAAGCAAATTCAAATACATCATGAGAACCTAAATGCCACATTTTTTCCATTGTGACGTCACTTGCAAGAGTAAATGTACAAATAGCAAGTTCAAATGTAAACTTATGTACGTTGTACATTTTATGTGGCATTTGATGTTTTCTTTTGTTACATTAGAGTTTGCTACGAGTACATTTGAGCTTGCAATGTGTATGTTTGAGCTTACTCGTGGCGTACATGGCGTCAATTTGTATTTTTGAGGCTTCTATGCCGTACTTGAATGTGCAATGTGTTGTTTGAAAAGACGGTTTTGCGTATTTGAGGGGGAAAAACTATATCAGAGGTACTTGAACTTTAACAAAGACTAAGGATGGGACTTTTCATTTTCTCTCGTTACATCTGAGGTCTCATTATGTCCATGCTGGTTGTATCCAAGCGCCACTGTATGAACTCAAAGGAATTTTTATTTAGTTGGTGTGTGGGTGATTTCAGGCAAACTTCTATTGTCTCAGACCATAGGATGAAGGTTGCAAGATCACTATCTATATTTCATAACATGACTATTACGATAGTTTTGATATTATCATTTCTTTGAACAAAGAATAAAATTGTATTCTATTTGCAAGGTTGTCCTACTTGGGCTGTTTTCCTGAGATGTAAAAGATTTTTTTGTGTTTATTTGTTTGTTGATGTTTTAGCGTGCAATCGACTCCAGTAGGAGACCATGTAAGTGCCTGGGATTTGGTTTGGTTACCAGTTTTACGTCCCCTGCAACACTGTAAGGTCATTAAGAGACGGGCTACTTCGACCTTGCCTGTCAGGGCCAACCCAGACTGAGAGGGAAAAAATCCCAGCAGAAAAAAACCCAGATCGTCCGCGTTCGGGGATTGAACCAGGGTCTTTCGCATGCAAGGTGAAGAGCCTAACCATTACACCACAGCGCCGGCAGTGCCTGGAAGTAGATTAGTACAATAGTGACACAGATAGAGGTCGACGGAGCATAATATCCCTCCAGGGCACATGGGGGCTCTTGTGGTTTAGAGGTTATAGTGTTGGCCTCTCATGCCAATGGTCCCGGGTTCAAACCAGGCAGTGCCAACATGTTATCCCCAATTTCTTTCTTCTTCTTCTTTTCCTTCTATACCTTGTCTACCCTTTCAACTGTCTGACTCTTCCTCTAACACTCTTCTAGTCTCCTCCTACTCCCTGCTACTCTTGTCACCTGACTTGCTTCTCTTCTCTTTTTCCATGTCTATTCGTTCCCTTTCAACCACACCCCTGAACTTAGGGTAGGCAAGATCAAACACCTAGTCTCCTTGGATAAGGACGAAAAATTTTGGAGGCCCTGTGTGCATGTTGCGCACGTTAAAGACCCCTTGATGAATGAAAATCGAAAAGAGTAGGCTTATTATTAGGGGGAGAATTCAAAATTAGTTCCTACCCAAATCCTTTGGAATTGAAAAAGTCCTCAGTGCTGAAATGACCTTTCAGAGTCAATGGGGCCGTAAAACCACAAACACCAGGGCACCACTCATCAGCCACCAGCAACAAATGCTTCTACTCATGGCGCGTTTTATTCCTAGCTCAACACTGGATCAAATCTTGCTTGCATGAAGTCAATTTAGCAGTGAAAACTGAAATGGGTATATTCCATTTCTGATTGTTAGAAAAACTCCCCTGACAATCAAAGATGTATTTCAATGATGGCCTAAAAGATTTGAACATGGGTAGCCTGCTCTCGAAGCAATGACATGCGCAATTGATTTTAGTGTACCATTTCTAAGGACATTGAAGTGGCGCTGTGGTGTAATGGTTAGGCTCTTTGCCTATCATACCGAAGAGCCAAGTGCCATCCCATGTCAGGATGATCTGTGATTTTTTTCTGCTGGGTTGGCCCTAACAGGCGGGTTCGAAGTAACCCATCTCTTAAATGACTTTATAGTGTTGCATGGGGCATAAAACTGGTCACCAAACTAAAACTAAGGACATTTAATATTTAAGATTTGATACTGACTTTGGGGCATCTTGCAACATTGTAAGATCCTTAAGGTTGGTTCATTCTATGATGTTTTTGTTTGAATTTAGTTCAATATGTTAGCAAAGAGCTTATAAAATCATAAAGAGGCGTAAGCTCGGTCTGGACTAGTAAGCGGAAAGAGAAAGAAAAATGTATACGCAAAAGAGTTCAATAATTCCCGCATAGGCGCGTCACCATGTGATAAGCTGGCGTGATACCAAGATAGGCAGGAAGTCCGCTAATAGGCGAAAGTCTCTGAAGAGTAAAAAAACTAGAATCGTGATGTGGTTGATATGAATCAATATTTATAGCTAATTCATGGGTTTTAGATTACGGTAATAATAATTTTGATGAGATTTTCTGTTTGCTTGTGCACTCTAAAATAAGTGTGTGTCTTGTTCTTTTCATCTGGTAGTTCTTTAGATGTATTTATTTATAGAGAAGCCAGCTTTTTTGCCGTTTTAATTTGGACCATAGCAGAATGGAGCCGAACACCACGGGATCTTGTCGGATAGGCCATGCTTGTTGTCAAAGGAAGTAGGAAGTGATCACATTTTTGACGATACGCGCGATATCACATAACTGCGCTTTGCATTGAAGTTGCGTCATAAAGGGAGTTAAGTTAGGGCTCTCGGTGCTCCAGCTCTCCGATGTTACTTAACCACTGCCTTGCTTTCTCCCAACTGAGGAGAACTACTATTTGGCCCACCTCCGCTCCCCTCCACCAGAAGCTCTATGAATCTCTAAATGAGCTGAGAGCTACTGCTGCTTTTATTGTCAAATCTGAATTTCACGAGTAATGCCTAAATGGCTTTCAATAAGGAGTTCAATATGTTGCAGCTCTGTGACATCAGGTGCTGGTCAGAACAAGAGTTGTCAGATTTGGTTTTGTTACCAGTTTTACGTCCCCTGCAACACTGTAAGGTCACTTAAGAGACGGATTACTTCAACCCTTCCTGATAGGGCCAACCCGGGCTGAGAGGGAAAAAATCCCAGCAGAAAAAAACCCAGATCGTCCACGATCAGGGATCGAACCGGGGTCTTCCGCATGACAGGCGAAGAGCCTAACCATTACACCACAGTGCTGGTGAGTTGTCAGAGTTTTCCAAGTGAGAGACAATTTTTTTCATAAATGTGTTAGATTATAATTAAAACTGTCTGACTGTCTGCATCCAGTCAAAACTGATTTCAGTGACTTATACTCGGAGACATTGTTAACCAAAATTGCCACCAAGTCTTGATGGCCATTTTCTCAATAATTTCCCTTCTGAAACAACACTTCTAACTTTGTTAAAACCACAAATATCTCAACTTCTCTTCAAGCTATGTCAATCATTTCTCCACTGCCAACAAAAGAAACATACAAGGTTTAACTAAAGCAATACCAATAACTCTAAATGAAATGACCTAAAATTGACTAGCGCTTGAGTCCATCACATTACGATACATTACTTCAACTAAGATGATATATATCAACAATGGTGTTCCATAAAAATCAATGCAGGCAGTCAAACGTTACCCTAAGATTTGGTTTGGTTACCAGTTTTATGTCCCCTGCAACACTGTAAGGTCATTTAAGAGACGGGGTACTTCGACCCTGCCTGCCAGGGCCAACCCGGACTGAGAGGG
>JAUKPP010258742.1:0-12041 GCA_032273245.1 Phyllaplysia taylori
AGGCTCATATATATATATATATATATATATATATATATATATATAAAAAAAAGCCTACCAATCATCATCTTCTGAGGTATTTCTTTGATTCAAGTATTATACAATCTTCTTCCTTCGGGTATTCAATCTGAGGCATGTATATTATGCTTTGATTAAAATTTTTTCTAGAGACATAAAAAAAAAGTATACATATAGAAATGCATTTTGAAATAGAATAAAGTATAAAGATATGATGAAATGGAAGTGGGTCAAGAACGACCAGCACAATATGTGGGGAAACAATGAAGAAATGTACATCTCTCTAAAGCTCTCTATCACAACACAAGACTGGAATATACTGGCACCATTATGAAATATCAAAGTACAATAATAATATACGTATTATTATTATTATAAGGGAAAAAAACAACAAAATATACATATTATGTGTACTGACCACACGTTATATTTGTCAATACAACACTTGGGGTTAATGCACTAGTAGAAGGGGTGACTCACCATGCAGCATCATAATCAATAAATCGAAGCAAAGCATTGCGTTGACTCAAGTAATTCTACAGATTGTGAACTCAGGGTTGTCTTGCGCCAGCTTTAGAAGACTTTAATGAGGCAATAAAGCTGTCCTAGACTCATATAAAAAAAAAAATTAAAAAAAACAGGCGTTATTTCCCGAAATAAGGGGCAGATCTGCTGCCTAAATGCACTGCAATAAAAATTACCCTGGGTTTTTCTAGCATAAATGCCAGGTATGGGTTGGTTAGTTAGTTTAAAGTCAGTTGTTTATAGAGGCGCCAGCATCTTTGGCTGTTTTGGCCTCATGGGGACTGAACTATTATGGGACATTGTTAATTTCAGCCAGTTAGCTGAAGTTATATTTTTGAGCCACAAAAATTTAGAGACAGTACAAGACGAATGAGCTCATAAGACTGTGATAAAATAAATCCTGACAATACATCACCACAGCTACAGAAAAGTCCACTGCAACAAAACACTGTAGATACTTAAAACAATACGTGGGTTCTAACACTATTGCAAAGGTATGAATTCACAGCAACTCATTATTCATCAAAGGTTACGCTTGGTTAAGACTGGTTAAGAAAAAAATAATCAAGAAATCCAGTTATTCTACCCTGCTTAATTGCTTTGGATGGACACAAGCACAGTTCAGAAATCTGGATCGTTGGATTTAACCATAAAATCAGTACCTCAGAATGCCTCAAATTTATGTATAAAAGAATATCAATTATGGCAGAGTGAAAACTTTTAAGAGTAACATCAATGAACAAAACCCCTGTTGACAGGGAAAGAAATAGAAATGATCAGTCGTAACTGAATAAAAATGACCAGTCGTAACTGAATAAAGTGACTGACTTGGTTGGTTTTGTTTTAACGTCCCTCACAACACCTTAAGGTCAGTTAAGATGTATGCCCTAGGATTGTAACTTCTATCTGCAATGGGGCGGAGGTCAGAGACGTACACCAATAAAGTTGAGTATGGCTACATCAAATACCACCATAGCATAAGAAGTCCAGGAGAAGTAAGAGCTGCGGTTTGCCTCTCCAATGCCTTGCAAGTCTTGTGAGGTTAGGGTTAGTGAGGAGCTGGTTTGGTTTGGCTTTGGTTTAACGCCCCATGCAACCCTGTAAGGTCATTTACGAGGCGGGACCTCCGAATTTTACCTCAATCTCCGATAGGACAGGAGTCGGAGCATGAAAACTCAGAAAAAATCCCGATGAGCCTCCCCGGATTGGAACCTAGGACTCCTCATCTGTAGGCAGGCGCACTACCATTCGGCCAACGATAGTGAGGAGTATTGAAAAAATTAAAACCAAAGAAATAGTGGGATGTTAAGAAAAAAAAAATCTGTAAAGAGAATAAACAATAACAACAGACAAAAAAGAACATTGAGTGGAAATCCATGAACGAGACATACCTAATCCTATAACAAATAAAACACACTTGTATTGAATAATCTATTGGAAATGGCTAAAGTTAGGATAGTTTCATGGATTTCTTAATACTCAACCTATGTTGCACATGTCAGAAATGCACTAATGTAAGCGCAATATGCACTAATTAATATAATACATGTATATGTAATCATCAAATTCTATAAAGATCTGCTTTCACAGACAGATAAGTTGGGTGGATGGGGAAACCTCAACAATTTTCCACTTTAAGCACACAAGCATCACACCTGCCAGAACAATTTGTCAGGGTAATTTTAATTTTACATTTACCCAAGTATATATTTTAGGAGAATTTCAGTTTATTGTCTCATTAACATCCCTAAATCTTATTCTGTTAGCAATACTCTCGAAAAGAAAACCCCTTGTAAAACCAGATTTCCTTTTGTAAAAGAGTGTATTTTGTGCGCAGTAATAATAACAATATTCAAGCATTTTAAAGTCTCTTGATGTAGCAACTTCATTCTTTTCTCAAGAATAAAAATTCTCACATGTCTTGATGAAACATTCCGGCAAACACACAGTGCATTTAGCACATCTGAATATCTTATCATACAAAATATAAGTGTTGGGACTCCACAACAAGGGGAACAGAGTTATCAATCTGTATTTTCTGACTGATTAGCAATTTCAAGTTTTCATATATATTTTTTGTGCAGCAACACCCCCTTATATATTCTATTTAAGTACACTTCATGGTGAATTCAGAGGTAGCTGCTCAAAGGGGTGAGCACTAGCAGTCCACTATATTTTTTGTACTATTTGCCCATGTGAAAAACAAACATCGAGTTACATGCATAGCATAAAACACATAGAAAGGGAAACAAAGCCATCAGAGCTATTCAACTGTTTCGTCGATAAGATTTCTTCTGATAGGGATAGGAGACACCGTAGCTGAAAACGGCCCCGACACTTCTGGGACCAAAAGGCCATTCCCCTGGGCCCAAAAGGCGTGGGGGGAAAACCAGTAATCACGGATAGGAGACACCTGAGACCATCTTAAATCGTAAACCCTCGAGCCATAAATCAATAACTTTTTCACCCGAGGCTGGAAAGTACAGGATTAAAATCACACCCACAGCTCAATTTGCCCAAAATAATACCAGTGCTTTGTAACACTTTGTTTCATAGCATTGCGCCACATCTGATTGCAACAAAAATAATACTGATGCAAGTATGTAGATTGTGGTGATGAAGTTAAATGCTCTGGGGATACTTGAATCCCTGCAGGCTGATTTCCGACTTTATGCTAAAATATGGCACCAGGTCAAACTCATAACTGATCTGATGACAACAACGAAAACCCTAAAAATCTGATGGCATTGTAATTTCACACACCGAAGCTCTAACACTCGTGCAAGTAATGCGACCTAAGCAATTCAACATACAATGACTTGCAAACAGCTCTCATCACAAAATGTCAAGCTCACAACACAAGTGCCATGTTTCATTAAGTGTAAGAGAGTGTATGTGTGTGTATAGTATTGGAGTGTGTAGGTATTAGAATAATTGGTTTTAGATGTACATTTTCTGTCATCAATGTGCAGTGTACAACCCTTAGAGTCGTCCCAGGGATTAGGTGCTATATAAACCTAATTATTATTATTATTATTATGTTTTGGGCATTTTGAGAGTTCTTACCTAAGTCTAAGTGATTAAACATATCACTCTGCAAGATCTCAAGAACGCTCAAGTCACAGAATTGATTTACTAAAGATATAAAAAAAATGTAACTGAAAAAGTGAGAAGAATAGGACCCTCATAATCTCAGATTGAAAGTCATTTCTCATTTTCTCTGAAAAATGACTAAGGCAACTGTGTTGAGAGTGTGAGGATGAGGAAGATGTCTACATGTATGTGTGTGTTAGGGTGTGTATGTGAGCGTATTGTGACAAAAAGTATGTACAACCAACACAGCAGACTACGGAGAAAAACTTCATCTTGTTTTGGGACACGACAGCTCATTATTAGGTGCACAAAAGTTGAGACACTTGAGGTGTTATAATAGATTGCATTTATATAGCGCATATCCCCGCTCGAAAGCAGGCTCTAGTCGCTTTACAATCAATTATTACCCCAGCAGACCAAGTCATTCAGAAACCATCTCAACTTCCTGGGAAGCATACATGTGTGAACAGTGGTGTGTACAAAGTTGAAAATAAAGATACATACATTGCACTCTCAAATGCAAGCGGTCACCCCCCCATCCCCTCCCTCACCAACGCCAAACACACATCAGATCTATAAGACAGAGATGCTCATTATAATTAGCAAACTCACATGGAAAATATAATGTAATGAAAATACATTGACAATATGGATCTTTAGTAAAGCAAAAAAAAAAAAAAATCGACATTCCAACTTTCTGCGTACTGAACTCTATATATAGCACTTAATAAACTCTATCATTCTTTTGTATTTTGCATGTTTCTGCGCCGACATGGAAAGTCAGATCAGATAATACAGCTTTGCGTCTTCTATCCAACATTCAAGACTTAAAAACATGTACTTTACGTAAAGGACTGAATACATTCTAGAACATAACACAGGCAGAACCAAGAGTTACAACATCAACAATACATTCAACAAAGTAGGCCTACACATTGGTTTGGTTTGGATACCATTTTTGCGCCCCCTGCAACACTGTAAGGTCATTTAAGAGACAGGCTACTTTGACCCTGCCTGTCAGGGCCAACCTGCCGCGACAGGGGAAAAATCCCAGATCGTCGGCGACCGGGATGAACTCTGGTCTTCCGTATGACAGGCAAAGAGAACTAACCATTACATACCACAGCCCCGGTGCCTACACATTAACCGGGTACACAGACATGGATCAAACTAAATTATGACGAAGGGTAGTTTTGCAGAACTATAATAGATTTAAGTATGACAAACGCCCATCAACACCATTGTGTATTGTAAACAACATGAACGGGAGCACAGAAACGAAACGATCCGGCGGGAATCGTTTTATCTGTTACAGAGATACCATAAAAGAATTTGAGAAAGAAATGCATTGCAGAAATGGCAGTTGTATGACCACTGAAAAAAAGCAAGAACGGACGACTGAAGAGGGATTGTATTTCAAAAGCCTGAACCAAATAGGCATCTATAACAATACAACAAGATTAGAAAAATGTATCCTCACACTTAAACAACAAACTAGAGCAGCAAAAACCCTTGGTACAAAAAAAAAAGAGCAAAAATAAGAATCAGATTACAAAGCATGTCAAAAGGATATGTAATAGGAAAAAAAATGTTACAAAGCTAACTAAAGACTTCATGAGAGTCATGATACATTTGAAGGGTTGGCAACTCCGATGACCATCTCTTAATATGTTCCAAATACATTGGTCTATTTTTCACAGCAACACCTGGGCCTGTCAAAATTAATGAGTGAAAATACAAGGGACGCCCAAGAATTAAAAAAAAAAAATGACTAGGCTGAGACACACCTGTTACAATTGCATGTAGTTGGCTACGCATTTATAATTTCCCTTCATGGTTCTGCAGTCAAGCACATTACGCATTAATGCACGAGTAAATACATGCCATCCCTATAGGATTTTGCATCAGATGCAGATGTATATGTGTTTATAAGAGCGCATGCGAGCACATGCTTGATTCCCCTCTTGATTAAGGCCACGTGTCAAACATCTGTTTGTAAAGAGGTATATAAGATTAGGAGAAAATTGACAGGGCGGTCCTAATTTCATTTTCCTTTAATTGTCTCCCCTCAAGGGATCTTAATGAGATAAAAAAATTAGTTTAAAGTTAGTTGTTTATAGAGGCGCCAGCATCTTTGGCTGTTTTAGCCGTCTTAATGAGACAATAAGCTGAAATGGCCAACAATAAATTTGGCAAAAGAAGATTTGGTTTGTTACCAGTTTTACTCCCCTGCAACACTGAAAGGTCATTTAAGAGATGGGCTACTTCGACCCTGCCTGTCAGAGCCAACCCGGGCAGAGAGGGTAAAAATCCCAGGGGGAAACGAGACATTAACATGACAAGAAAATAGCACCATCATAACAATATTCTAAATGTTGTAAAGTGATAAGTGTTCTTAGAGGCACATTGATGACTGGAAGACATTGCAATTAATGGGCACTTCTGCATGCAAAGGGTACAGGTCTGTGAGGGGAGGGAGGGAGGGCTATGGATGGGAAAGAGAGATAGAGAGAGAATGTGTATACATGGTTGGGAGAATATGTGTGTATTTTGGATTGATGTACAAAATAGAAAGGTGATGAAAAAGAAAAGACACAAATTCCCCTTCTCTGGCTAGTTTTTTTTTTTATATTGAGGGGAAGAAAAGGAAATGTTTCAGGGAATAGCACAACATTGAAACTGGCCATACTTCCATACATAGAGGAACACATAAAAGCATAAGGTGAGTCAAATAACGCAAGTATCCATCCCATGGGTAAAAGTTGGTCACAACCATTTTGCCTGAAAACTTTCAAACTCATAGCATCTCAAGGGGCATTATCTGAAAAGATAATTGAATCACCCTCATACTGTCATTTATGGGTCATCATCATCATTGCCTTTCTCACCCTGGACCAGGGTTTTGGCCACAAACAAACACTGTATTAGAACCTAGTTTCATTACATAATATTTTGGCTACACTCCCAAACTTATCTCACAGCAAAAGCTAGCACGTTACTAAAGTAAGAATATTTCTGAACGAAACAGGGTGCAAAACTTGTGGAACCAACTTCCCCTAAGTACTGTCTGACACTTACCAGGATTTTCCTCGAGGCAGTGGAACTGAGATTTTTTGGTTACCAGTTTTACGTCCCCTGCAACACTGTAAGGTCATTTAAGAGACAGGCTACTTTGACCCTGCCTGTCAGGACCAACCCGGACTGAGAGGGAAAAAATCCGAGCAGAAAACCCCCCCAGATCCATCTAGGGTCTTCCCGCATGCAAGGTGAAGAGCCTAACCATTACACCACAGCGCCGGTCTGAGAAATACATGCAATTGTAATACATACACAAACTTGAACACAAGGATGATTTAGGGCTATTTCTTTTTTTCTTCGTCTAATAAATAAATAATAAACAAAAGTATTTATTTCATGTATACGGTAATACTTATCATTGAGCATTGTAAATTGCAGCAAATTGTGTAATTTGAAGGCATGAATCAGTATAACAACTGTGCTGTCATCTACAAAATCTATCATCACTACGGAGTTATAACTATGGGCTTTCCAATTTTCTATCTAAAATAAGTAAAACAAGGTTTCTTTCTGCAGCAATGTTTTCTTATAATACAACAACATTCTACAGTTAAATGCAATACATCTTTGTCAATAGCAATTTGAAGGCAAAAAGTGTATTTTCCTTTCCCGGAGATTTGATATTAACAAAAATTTGAACATCTTGAGACAAAAAATCATTCGATCCATGCACAAAGCGCAGAATGAGCAGATAAGTTGAGCACTCAACCCAAGAAATTTGAGACAAAATCAACAAGACAGGAACAATTTTTTTTTACATCCAGGTATTATCAAATATACCAAGCACATGAAGCAAAGAATGCATTTTAAAACAGGAGTAGCTCTGTGCAATCATATGTATTTCTCACACAGGCAATGAGTAAAAAATGATCTGTCTCATCAAATCAGGAAACCAAAAATATATATATATATTTAAAGTGTTGCCACTCCATGAAACTGGGTGAAATGAGTTCACCAGGAGAGCCGTGAAGACCAAGATCACCATATTTGGCCACATTTACAACATAATACTTGCAGTACGGAGAGTAGGCCGCAATAATAATGAGCCGTGAACAAATTTGTAACAGCCTAATATATACAAATACAACTGTTGTCTGCAATGAGGAGCATAGATTGTATATTTCTTCCAAGCAAAGCCATGAACAGATTGCTGCTCAAGGCAACCTACTATTAACACATCTGTAGTTTATTAGCAACAATGTAATCACATCATCTGAGGTATTCATTGACAGTTCTATTCTTGAACTTAAATAGTAGTTAGCAAAAGATCTATAAAAGTTTAAATAAGCAGTTCTATTCTTGAACTTAAAGAGTAGTTAGCAAAAGATCTACAAAAGTTGGAAAGTGTAAAGGAAGTTCAAAATATAAATATGCGATCTAAAATTGTTTAAAGAGACGGCTCGTGAAAGGAGACACTTTGATATTAAAGCAGAACTTGATGCATCGCAAACACCCAAATAGAACATGTAAATTTATAAGTTTTTAGAAAGGTTTATCACAAATTAGGTATAAGTTCCAAGGGAAAACAATCTGAAAAAATCTAACCCTGGCCCACACTTTTTAAGCAAATCACGAGAAATTTAAAGTTTGTAAGTTCCATTATTCGAAGAGAATTCTGTGAAAAGTTGCTCTCAAAATATGTTGTTTTTTCACAACCGTGTGTTGAAAAATGTACAGAACATCGAAAGAGTTTTAAGAATTTGTTAAAATGTTGATATTCGTATAACTGTAATTGTAATATGCGCTGAGAGTCTTTTAGAAAATGGAAATGTGCAATATAAATGCTATTTCTTATTATCAATATCATCTAGTGATGGGCGATATCCGTGATATCGATATCGATAAGATATATAGAAAATTCTCCTCTAAAATATCGATACATCGATATTTGAAATCTCATATCGATATCATAAAAAACATTGATATATTAAATGTTTTTTGTGCGTGTTCTGAGCGACTGAACACGCATTGATGGCCTTGGTGGAAGATATTTGTTTTGTATTTTATTTGTTTTGGGGTTGTTTTTTCGTTCAACATATTTTCATATTTTTCTTTATTCAGTTTTTATTCAAACAACAGAATGCAGAATCAAGTAAACTGGTGTCTGATTTGTTTTTAAAAGAACACGTCAACCTTAAATCTTTATCTTTTATGCAAATATCGAAACCGTCGATATTAGCAAAAGCGATATCGATACGATATCTAAAAGAATATCGATATATCGATACGATATGCCCACCACTAATATCATCTGCTTGGGAGGTCTAGATGTGTGTACGGCAACCCATTATGGTTTTCTTCCAACTTATTTCTGCTCTGCAGGACATTGGGGGGTTCAACCAAATTATAGAAAACCCATGGCTGCTCATATCTTAGAGCAGGCCAGACATTATAAATCTTGGCTGGACACTGGGTGAATCAGATCGCAAATTCACATCCTCTGTGAAAAATGAAATGTAAGAAAATATGACGAAAAGTAGCATACTTCTTAAGAAGTACAAAAATTGTATGTCATCTATCCAGCACAGAGTTTAGTTAAATGAGACACAGAGAGCCAAGCCCACATCCTTTAATAAAACACAGCAACTCTTTAAAAGCGATGCCAAGAGCAAAATTAGTTAACAAAACCAGAACCGGTAGCACATGATGAGATAAGATTTACTCATTTAGACTAGCTTTGGGGGAGTTAAAGGGTCAAAGGGAGGGAGGGAGGGAGGGAAGGGGGGGGGTTACATATATTCATTTCCCCATAGATATATCAAACGAGTATATGGCAAAAATTCCTGATGATTAATCAATCTTCCATCAGGCGGATTGTGCAACGGTATAAGATCAAGACTCCCCTTTTTGGGGCTTTCTGATCTTTTTACATTTTATTGTCATCAGCAGCGTAAAATTCTTTCAAAGTGTTTGCAAATTCATTGTGACACAAGGTAAAATTTCTCTTCAATATTAAAAAAAGATATCATCAGCATAAGAATAACAAGCAAAAAGCAGCAGCCAAAAAATCTCTGTCCACATTTCACATCTTCAACAATGAACGCAACACGTTATATCACCATAGAAACCCTGAACTTATTATGGAGCTCCTTCATTATGGACATCACAATTCATCTCATCAATGTTATTCCGACACTTCTAAACCAAAACACAGAGTGATATCAGATGAAAGGAAGCAATTCAGATCATTTCAATGTATGCATTGCATTTCATATTCAATGCAATTAAAAAATCAAACTACTTTGTAAACAGGCAACAGCATGCCAGCATATGCAATTTTTTTCTTTATACTACAGTAAATAACAACAATGGTATCAAATTGCATCAACATAGCACATTATCAACCCTTGAGAACAGGCATGATGCTCCCAACATCCTTTTGAAATATTCTCACCTTCATCAGAAGCATACCATGCAAGCTAAAATATCTATGCATATTTACATAGACACACTTACAAAATATTTTATTTTGGACAAATACAATTCACTATAAACAATTCTGAGTTGTGGCATCCAGGATAGGAAATCTGCCCAGTCACATGAAATATATGAACACATCTAATAAAAATCTTTGGCTTAAGGGCTGCCATTGAAAGTGCCCTGAATCTCCATCACCAACAAGAAAACCCCCCAGCAAAACGATGTAAGAATGGATTTCTTGTTTTATGGTGTGAAAGAAAAGGGTTCTATTTGTGAGGTAAGGAAAGGAGTCAGATGTAATCAGGCCATTATAGTCACTCCGACTAAAATGAAAAAGTTATTTACGTAATAACTTTTATTCTATTTGGAATAAACTTTGAACAGTCAAGACTAAGGAGGTCTCTGATGGTCTTTTTATGAAATCGCTTTTCTGATGATGCAGGTCGGGATTAACCATCACATCGAACCTGCTATTGCTGGACACAACGGCGCCTGCAACATCCATAGTTACAACAAGATGAAAGTTGGGCACAGATTTTACAGTATCAAAATTTTTACACCACTGGTGAGTAGTATTTACTTAAATGCTTGCGAATAAATAAATATTGATAAGGAATAAACAAGGATAGACACAATAAGCAAAAAAAAAATCCTAAGCTTGGGTATCAAGGCTAACAATTTGTGCTGCTAAGCATGACATAAGGAATTATAAAGAAATTCCAGGGGTTTACTCCAGCTACAATCAAGGATGAAAAATAATTCTGAATTGAGGATGTATTCTGGAGATGCTCATCCCTGTAAAAACAGAAGTCAAAGATGATAAGTAACATGTTAAGCTCTTCTTTTTCTGTCTTGATTCAATGCAACTCCACATTATACACCAAAGCCTTCCTTCAAGAAAAAAAAAGAAGGACCATAAGATTGATCTCACTTTGTGTCTACTAGCCACTATATTCCACAGCAAAAGATCAGGTTCTATTTACAACTTCAAAAGTTGCTTAAAATTACAATGATGCATGGGAAAAAAAATTACTGTATTTTTGTCAAACTGCTTGATGTGTGCTAAAATTAGTGTAAATTCATATCGAAGTACGATTCAGCATATTAATGAAGCATTTTCCTTTCTTAAAGATTTGCAATACAGCATTGGTTTTATGCATTGTGCATATGTAAAAATATTTGTGCGCACATGATTTTTTTTAGTACACTTGAGCATTTTTCACAAATATATGCAAATACAGGACATGACAAAAGTTTCTTGCCCTTTAAGCTTTTCAATACAGAACAGATTTTTGTGTGAGGAATTGATAACAGTGTTGGTGGAGTGGTTCCATGACCAGTTTCCACAAAAGTCTATACTTTCTTAGGAACAGAATTATACAGAACTGATAATAACATCAGCAACTTTACAACATCATGAGCAAAGATTGTATTAAAAGGAACATTTTGAAATGCTATACAAAATTGTGAAATCGTCATCATCTAATAACGTGAGCAACAAAACCCCAACCCATAATTTAGTCTGAATGGGGTTTCAAATAAAAGTGTTTAAGATAACCACCATGAAGTACCAATTTACAGTCAAAGCGCTTAATAAAAATTCTTTGCAATACAGTTGTACCTGCTTAAGTGACCACCTGTTCAAGACGACCACCTGCACAAATGACCACTTTCCATTGACTACCAAATTACATTTCTTCTATACAGGGTCCCCACCAAATTCTTGAAATTTTTTTCAAGACCCCAAAATATTTTCAAGACCCCAGTTCGCGGGAAAAATAAGGTCGCCGCCTGTCAAGAATGGTCCCTAAAAAAGCACATTTATCATTATTATCAATGAATTTCTTTAGTCAGAGGTGGCAACTCGATTCGAAAAAAAACTGAACTTTTCCGGAGCACCCGAAAAA
>JAUKPP010258753.1:0-12041 GCA_032273245.1 Phyllaplysia taylori
GAGTCACTCATCATTCTGGAGCTGAGCCATTCATTAGATCTCTAGGCCTACTTTTTTTTTTTAGCAACATAGCAACTACAGTCATCTCTCCAAGCATGAGCTACGCTGGTATTCAAGTGACATGACATGTTGAGCAGAATGTGAAATTCGGGTCCTTTCCTGACTTTCCACTCGTTTCAAACACGACACAGAGACAGAGCTATTCCTGCAACTCAACTACGAGTAACTTTTCCGACTGAACTGAAACGTTTGGCCCGATTTATTCGGTGATGGAGGAGAAGATAGTCAAGGAGACAAACCGGATTAACTTCCTCCATTTAATTTAATAGGCTAATGATTTGCAAAATTCCATGGCGGTTTGGACGGTAAATACAAAATGTACACACCAACAAGCCAAAAGCGAAAGCTTCTTCACGACCGGAAGCCGTGTTGGAATTATGTTATCGCTCTTCCGCTTTCGCTTATTCATGACCGGAAGCCGTGTTGGAATTATTTTATCACTCTTCCGCTTTTGTTTCTTTGTGACTGGAACAAGTCGTATTTTAATAGTTCTACTATTTTTTTTGCTCTTTCCCTTACGCAGTTTCCGTAAAAACTATGGTTTTGCCGTAGTTCCGTAAACTTGAGCCCGATTCCGTACAAATTATGGAAAAATGGCAACTCTGTATGGGTAATGAATGCAGATGAAACAGCGTGTGGCATATCCTCATCCAGTGACCTGGCAAGAGGATGGGTTGGTGAAGGGGGGGATTTCTATTCAGAATCGGAGCGCTGTGGCCAGTGACCTCTTCTTCTCATTACGTTGCTGTAGAGATGTGTAGCAAAGTGCCATCGCGTGTGCTTCACTTATTGAAAATGATTGCCTTCACTTGTGTGTAGATGTGTGTAGCAAAGTACAATCGCACAGGCTCTGCCACTCTGTTATCATTCCAAAATACAATCAATGTTCAAAATATAATTTACTACACAGGACCCAAAAAGCCTCTGACAAGTCAGATAAGAACTCCTGGGACAAATTCTCAAACCTCCCCCTTGCTGATGTACCTGTAATTTGTTGCTGTGTTGTTTTTTTCTTTTTTAAAATAAATTTTAGGTATTCATGGATAAGCCAAAAACGTGTGTGATGAACTCAGCAATTAAATTTTCCAGAATCAGGAAGGGAGACTATGCAAAATTTCAGCCCTTATAACCTGTGCAGCTTTTCTCTTCATGAGCTCACTCAATGAATCAGAAAAGCAGTATACAAGCCTTTACTTTTGAGTTTGTAAATTTTAACGCTGAGCACTTCATCCACACTATAGACTATATTATGTCTATACAAGGTGAAAGCTGTTTCCATATTGTGACCAGAGCACGTAAAAAACTTACATGTAATCCCAGAATGTTCTGTGCCACACTCAACAAGGGCTCTGGTATAAAGGCTTGGCCAACATTCAGATCAGGAATTCCTCCCTTCTTATTGCGAGAGCCTGGAGAGAAAACAAGGCTTTAAGTCTACATCTATGCATTGGTTGTAGGCATTAACACACAGGCGATTCTGGAAACAAGAGCACTCTTCGTTCAGAAAGTACAATGTAATTGTTTCACATCCTAAGTGTGATACAAGTAGTGGAAAAGTATGGTTTACAAATATGTCTGGAGAAAAATTTATCTAATCTCTAATGTGTTCATACAATTGGATTTCTCTGTATATTACGTTGTTATTTACTACTTATGGCCTATACATTTAATAAAATTTCCATATATCAGATGTCTGTAAACTTACCATGGAATCCTCACATTTGCCAGACTTTTAATAGAAACAACTAGCCAGGCATAATTGAGTCACATCTTAAGATCAATCCTAAAAATCACCACCCACTGCTTACACAAGTTACAACTCTGCTAAAACAAACCTGGTGGCTCCATAGAGATTCCATACACGACACATTCAAAAGTGTTGAATACAATACACACATATGCAAATACTGGACAATATCAGATGTAAACTCACCTGAATTTCTCATCCTCTGACCATTTTGGAATGAGTTGACAAAATTAACTCTGAGGACAGAAAAGTAAAGGACAAATAAATATGGCATCATCTCCTTTTGTAAAAAATAAACAGCCCAATTGATGTCAAAAACACAAATATCAACTTGCAAACATAGTTTATAACGAATCCTGACAAGGGGACAAAAAGCACTAAATTTTAACAGAAGCTTATAATCTTCATCAGTAGAAAAGTGAAAAAATCTAAACACTCAGAAAAAAATGCAAATAATCACTGTAAGTCAAAGAAAAAACTGCCTCTTTGATAGCAAAATCCGTCAAAAACTACTTTTCAAGTGTTAGTAACATTACAATGTCTGTAGGTGGTTTCAGGGAAAGAGGGAGAGGGGGCAAAATCAAAAGGAATGAAGAAGTCGAATGTTGTGCTGCATTTCAAGAGTTTTTCAACCATTCTTATAGCTGGGCTATGGTTTAGCAACATGATGAACTGTATTACGTATATGGCTGTCACATAGTCCATGTCAGAAGAATTAAAATGCATACATTATATGTAGTCAATGTCCCCAGCTGTGGAGTGACAGTATGGGACTTACAATGAATCTAGTATAGGAGTTGAAGACTGACCGCCAGCTCTTGACGGCAAGTTTTTGAAAGACCTGAACATGTGGACAAATGGAGGGCACCCCATCAAAACTTGCAATGGCTGAAAGAAAAAAAAAGAAAATAACATACATTATTAAAAAAACGATAACTGAGTTTTCTTGATACCAGCAAGCTTACTTTACCAACTTGGGTGGGAAAGTTTCTTCAGATTAGTCTACTTGAACTGTATGTGTGTGTCTTGTGATGTTTTAAATGATGGCCATGTTGCCCTGAAGTCAAGAAAAAACTTACAGGCATTCTGGATATTTAGAAGCTGACTACTTTTTATTGTGAAAACTGTCTCTGTAGTCACCCCTGAATGTTTTGATTATCAAAATTTGTGGAGAAATTCAATATCCTCACTTCTAAAATACTGATTTTGTCATGTTTATAAATGCCGAAGAACATTTTGTCAAACTTTTGAGATGTTTTTCTGATTTTTAGCTCTTGTCTGAGCGCTTTGGGTATTTTTGTCATTGAATCTCAGCGCCCAACTAGCCAGACATTTTTTTAATGTTTGAAAGCGAAGGAAGAAGATCTTCACAGGATGATAATAACTTCAAATCAAGGCTAAAATGCAATTTTTGACTGTTTGCATGACATTCTAAGCTTCCAGTAAACAGTCCTATCAGAGATGGACTTAAGATTTGGAGGTACCGCCTTGTAGATGACCGTACAGTGATGTATGCGGTGTGAAACCAAAACCAAACTAAACTTTCAGTAAATGCAAAGAAAGAAACAGTAACCCTCATCGTCTTCAAGCCACACTTCTCAGGCCGGCACTGGGTGCCTTGTAAAACCAAACATAACAGCTCTAAATTACACCAAAGCCAATTTTGTCTTATAATACTTACAGCATTTAAGAAACAGGTATTCTGTCCATTCTTGAGACCTCTGGGTTGAATCACTATTGGTGTATGTACAATGCGCAAATCATAGAGTTGATCTGAAATATAAAAAAAATATAAAAATGTCTTAATAAGGTCCCTGCATCCAAATCCATAGTTGCCACTTGCAGAACTGATCAGAAAAAAATGTGGGTGAAAGAAAGTAAATAAGACCTACCCAACCTTTTTAAACGCTTTTCTTAAAAAAACTATTGAGTTTCATTGTAGTTTACAATGAGATTTATCACGGCCCTCAAAACTGCAATGCCCCTGCTTATTTCCTGCCCCATAAATCAGTCTTTTGATGAAACTGTAGCATAATTCACAATATTACATACATACCTTTATTCAAAAGTAACAAAAAGAAGTGTAATGATCCTTGGAAAGTCCTATCCACCAACTTATACTTCACGAGACTGAATGCTCTTGATTCCTATTGAAGAAACCGAGGTACTTTATTCATTTATGGCTCTAGTCAATACATAAAAAAAGGACCATTTTGACTTTGACATTCTACAGATTTGCACAGCCGTAAAGCCTCTCTTGACATCGTCAAGGGATGAGCGCCAATGATGGCTACCGAAAAGAGGAGCCATGAAGTCTGTGAAAAACATCAACATTTCAAAGCACATTAAAGATAGTAAATTGGCATGTCTTGCGCGTTTTTCTTGCAACGATGGGCCATAGATGAACAATACAGTTATTAACTTTTTCATAATGGCGGACACCGCTACATTCTTCACAATTCAATAAGATGAATCCATCTCTTGTTCCCCCCCCCCCCCTCCCCTGGATAATGGCAGTACGCAAAACATTTATCGTTGAGAATGTCCTTACCTTGTAGCCGATGGGCCAGTGGATCGCTGTGAACCCCAACAGCTGTGACTTTTTCCAGAAGCACATACTGAAGCTTTTCCTCTTTGCTGCTGGCGGCCTCAGCTGATGAGGAGTCTCCAATGGCAGGAAATGCTGAGGTGTCAATATTGGCAGTGGGCAAGTGTTGAGGGGCTGCGTGACTGCTGGACACAACTGAACTCGACTTCACACCCTGAGATGAACTGGAAAACAAACTGCTCCAAGTCTTTACAGCTGTCTGTTGTGGCACTGGGGATGGGGAGGACGCGCTCTCAACTGACTGCACAGTCTCTACATTCACTGTTGGTGGAGCCTGCTGCTCTATGAGAGCATTACTCGAGCTGTCTTTCCCAGCATTTGCTGGCCTCTCCACCTCTGCAGGCTCATTTGGAATAATGGTGCCAGGTTCATTTGATTCTGAAATATCAACACTTCTCATGTCTATAACAATTTCCTGATTTTTCGAATCCCTCTGTTCTGGAGTGTCTACTTTGTTATTGTTTGGCTCTGTCTGAGCGAGGTTCTCTCTTTGATGCTCGAAGACGACTGGACCTCCGAACTCAATACTTGAGGAGACTGAAGCCTCCTGTGGAAGTCCCCGAACAGCTGGGGGCTGGGCTGGGGCATTGGACGAAGCTTGCAGCTTATTCTCCCCCAACATGTCCCCAGCTACTGGAGCATTTGACTGAGGCCCAGCGGGTTGAGGAGGAACAGGAGCCATCTGTGGCTGTGGAGCGGCCAGACTGGCTGGTACGCCCTGCTGTGTAACGTTAGCAGACTGGGCTGGCTGCTGTGTGTGAGAGACGGGGACACCTGCATGTGTCATAGGGGCAGGCACACCCGCTTCCGTTAAGCTGACTGGCCCCCCAAGCTGTGTGACTGGAGCTGGTATGGCCGCTCTCTGACCATTTTGCGCAAGGTGGGGAGGAATTGTAGGCAGTGTATGGGGTTGTAGCACTGCCTGGCCAGTTGGTGGCATTGAAGCAATGACTGTCTCGTTCCCATCACCTGTGATGGGCACTGTCATTGGCATAACCTCACTGGCCGGAATAGGGCCACCCTGAAAGTGGGCAGGGATTGGGTGGCCCACTCCAGGAATCGCATAAACTGGGTGACCATTGCTGATAGCAGTGACAAATGCAACTGTGCCTTCCCCGCTGGCTGTGAGCGCAGGGTTGGGAAACACATAACCACTGTGGACAGTGATGGGGTAGGGAGCTGCTCCATGGCTCGCTAAGCCTGGGTTTCCGGGTGGCCAGCGAACTGGTATGGGAAAACCCACCACAGATGGAGGAGGTACACCAGGCTGGAAGACTGGTGCTTGGGCAACACCAGAGTCAGGATGTGCCTTGGACGACACTGGAACATGAATAAATGAAGGCTTGAATCATACCATTTTTAGCAAATGCTAGTCATGCCCATGAAGTTAAAAATCTTACCCTTAAGAAAAGCCACCCAATGACCGATATGACCTTAATCTCATGAATAGATGACATAGACCCTGTTGGAACCTCCATAATAAGAACCCCACATGAAAGCTTTTCATGTAGAAAGTGTTGGTGTATTGAAAATATATTAAACAGCCTCCTGCAGCTGTAGTTCAGCATGAATTAGTCATGATTTCATGATTTACAATTTACAGATATCAAAGCTAATGAGTTTGTCAGACCAAGACTTGTTTTTATTCCAAATACTAAATTACCCTAAAGTATTATTAAATTCTGACAGAAAGGATGCCCAATGGAAATTGATTAACAAACTTTACATCTTTCAGCACTTCAGGCTGAACATGAGAAACTTTTAAGACTCGGAATATTAACAAATTTTGAAAAATTACTGACCTTCTGCATGAGTATCCTGAGGAAAGGGAAACTGTAAAAGAAGGAAAAGAGTACATGAATTGACAAATATGAGTATTTAACTAATTTAGCAATCATGAGTGAACAAATGGTATGCAATGCTAATAAAATATTCTCACTTTTAAACTATTGACTGCACAGATGTACCCTATTACAGCTACCTCAATTTCAGTTTTAAAGACAGACATAGCAGAATTTATCAACATATCATGGTAAACTTAAGTAATTGCGCCGTATTTGTTGACATATACACAGTGCAACAACAAAAAGGATGACTTAATGCACAGATCCAATTATTACCCTCTATGAGGATCATGGAAACTGCTCACGCTACCAAATTTGCTAATCATTACTGCTAGGTTAACAAGTTATCAATAAACAAAAGTTCTCATCTTGCCAACAGCAGCTTGCTAGTCCTACAAATTAGCAAAAAATCTTAGTACACTCAAATGTGAAGTTCTATTGTCTAATGTACTAAGGTGAGATCGGTATTGCAATCAGGACCACACTCATAGGGCAGGTTTTATAGACAAGGTGCTCATATTTTCCCTTGAACTCATTTTTTTTCTGTGTGAGATAACTGATTTGATGAACATTGTAGTATAGGTGTGTTTTTTTTTATATTGATCACTTCTAAACTGAAATAACTCAAAGTAGAGTGCAAGAGATAAAAACACTCTGTTTTCTGCCGATTAAACCTCATCAACTTAAGTTCAAACTGAGCACAGCGAGAAAAGCACAATCAGAGAACTCGGTAGATACTAGTACTTAATGTGAATTGCTATAACAACGAAGATAGCAAGAAGTGAACATGCTACTTGCATTGTACCCGAGTAATTTTAGAAAGAGACGACTTCATTGATTTGATGCTCCCAGAAACATCCATCACTTTCTAACTTAAAGTTAAAGCAATAAAACATAAATTTCTTTTCCGAGCTAGACATTACTCGGAAAAACAGTTTTAACCATCTTTTTATTGCCTTATGATGGTTCTAGCAACCCTTCTTTATGGTATTACATAGTCTACGGTTCTAAATAAAAAAGAACTTAAAAAGACTAATAAAAAAAAGTAGAACATCAAACTTTTAAGTTGTCTCTAGACTCTATTACTAAAACCGGCCAAGGACAAAGTACTGACTTACCTGCACTCGTGCTCCGCAATTTGGTTTGTTGATAATGCGGTTCAGTTTGACAAATTCTTCTTCATCTAAGCTCTCCCAGTCAATGAACGATAATCCTTTGCTGGGGCTGATACCCCGCTGAAGAGTAAGAGAGATGAGATAATACAATATTAATCTTAATAAAAGGATGTTACTTCTAAGTATAAATCTTAAATGTCTTCATTACCATGAATCAAATTTTAATATTTCCTTCTCTTTATACAAAAGACTCACGCACTCAACAAAATTTGTTCTCGATACACAACCCAAAAGTTTACCTCTCCATTCTTCCCTAAGACAGGAAAGCAGGAAGTCTTGCCCAACATATTATATCATTTTCAAACTCTCTTCAACATTATTATCATAGAATCCTTTGCATCTCCATTATTGATTTTCGAAATTATACAAAGCCACATATGGAAATTGTGAAAATAGGAGCACAGAGGATCTGTTGAACATGCCCTTGCTACCATCTGTCTAATTACGCCCCCCTCCCGACCAAATCTTTTTTTCTCTATAAAATGACATTGCCCAAGTCCAACACAACCGCCAATTTTATTGGAGTAACGCCACTAAAAGCAGTAGAATTCCCAGTAGATTGGATCAGTATGATGAGAAAGAAGGAGAAGAGTCAGTGTGGCAGTGTGGGATTAGAATCAAAGTAGAGTTAGGGTTTAACCCTAACCTGACCCTCGCCCTAACCCTGACTTGAATCCTAACCCTATCTGTTTTGTTGGCCGTGACAAGACTTTTTAAAGGTCCTGTTGACCCCATCCACTTGAACCCGGCTTAAAACGACCACTCAATTGGTTTGGTTTGGTTACCAGTTTTACATCCCCTGCAACACTGTAAGGTCATTTAAGAGACAGGCTACTTCGACCCTACCTGTCAGGGCCAACCCGAGCTGAGAAGAAAAAATCCCAGCAGAAAAAACCCAGATAATCCACGCTCGGGATCGAACCGGGGTCTTCTGCATGACAGACGAAGAGCCTAACCATTACACCACATCACCGGTGACCACTCAATATTCATCCCACTTTACACATTGGCAATCTAACGAAGTGAGTATTCACCTCCGGGATGCGGACAAAAATAATTTTATTCGCATCCCGTAACGGGAACAACACTGAATTGCATTTAAGCTGGTAAAGAAAATTGGTTGCTTCCGAATTCTCGCAACATCCATTGGCAGATCCTACAACACATATTCTATCATTTCTGTCATTTTAGCAATGAAAAGTATCTCGGGCCCTATGCATAATGGGTGCAACGACGATCCTCGATTTCCCCCTGCTACCTATCAATAGAGTGAGAGAATAAAGTTGTGACAGACTCTTTTGTCCTCATTCGTTAATCCCACAAAGGGATGACAAAGAAGGAAAGAAGAATCCAGACTATTGTTGTAACATTCTCCAGCCTGTCGTTCTACTTGCAAATTTTTATTCTGAATTTGAAAAAGATCTAGATGATAGTTGATACTTGTATTGTAACTGGTATTCTATTTGAGAAATCTAAATGCAATCGGAAACAATGGAATGGCGGTCTGTTCCCTGTTTACATCTAGAAGTCCCATGCTTTGAAATGAAAAACATTCCTGGAATGAGTGGAATGGGATTAGAGGATTTTAGTTAGGCATAAGCCTACACACACACAATTCCAGGTCGTTTAAGCGGGTGATCATCGACCATTTAGTCAATACCAATGTTCTAGTTTTCCTTGTCAATGAGTGAGTTTCAACATTAAAGCCAAAGAGTAGGGGGGATGCGAATAGACCTAATTTTTGGGGGTAGTGTTAATTGCTACAGAGTGACAATGTATCAATTAACGGCGCGTTAATTGCTACAGAGTGGATACAGGAGTCTTGTTGTCAGCCCTTTGACTTTGACTTTGTTTTTGATAGGCCTACTTGGTTTGGACTCCTCACATTTTTTTACCATGCAAATCTAAACTGGAAATGTTTATCATTTAAGTTTATTCACTCCTCCGGTCCTAGCTTAGAACTCTTTGGTGGCAGCTCTGTGCAAATCACGACATAGTCTGCATAGATCTAGGCCTACACGCCACCCTGTATCAATAAACGCCACGTTAATTGCCACAGAGTCATTCTGTAGCAATTAACATGGTGTTACTTGATACACAGGTCCTGACCTGTAGCCTATGCCTGGTCAACTCTTTGATAGGCCGCTCTGCACAAATCATGGTATAAGTATAGGGTAGTCCGCATAGATCTAGCCACTCTGTATCAATTAACACCACACATCACAATTAACATGGCGTTAATAATTGACTAGTGACTCTGTACATAGCAATTAACATGCCGTTAATTGATAGCCTATGTCGTCACTCTGTAACAAATAATGCTCCCTATTCTTTTATGCGCATCCCAGATGTGAATAACGACAGCCAAATTCTAATCATGCCCCTCCTAACAACGTCACTGTGGATGAGTAATGAGTGCATACTTGCCATCATGCCTACCCATCGATCTATCGTGTTTCATGTTGGAAGAGGCTAGCCGTACTTAAACTTGAATACGGCGACATCGACAGGCCGTGACACAACCCGACTAGATCTAGAATCTAGATCGAAATCGAAGCTTAAACTTTAAATGAATAAATGCAACATTTAAATTAGTTAAATGGTATTATTATTCATAGGGAGTTTGACTTGATTATTGTCAATATTATTGGTAAATAATGATAACCAGGTGAGGGACACTGGGAAAATAGATTAGAAACAAGGGATATTATCTAATTATGACTCTCCTCATCTCATGATCTTGGACTTGGATGTGCCAAACCAAACAAGGGAAGGAGAAGGAGGGTAGCATGAAAATGAAAAGCCCCATCAATCCATGATTCATGAAATTGAAATGATTTTAGGCTTCGGCCTAACTCAACTGATCAACTCTAGATATCTAACTCTACTAACAAATAAAAGAGGTGTGTAGTGACAGTGTAAGTGTAAATCATAAATAAATGATAAATCGTTTTAAAATTGCTAACTAAGCATCTTCTAATTCTTCAAACAAAGTGTCACAAAATCGAGACCTTGATTTAATGAGGGAATGTTCAAATCTCAAATACTTGCAACGAGACTCGTGCAACAGCCAAAGCAAAGTGGATTTACCTCGCCGACTATCAACTTGAGACTGAGAGTGAGACTGAAACCCGTCCTGCTGATGATAGTGTCATGAACGAGGTCACACACAATTCATGTCACAATTTTCATTACAATATGGAATAAATCTTAAAATTGCATCATTCATATTGTGGTAGCACTTACCTCGGAATCACTTGCCATCTTTCTCAGGCTGTCATTTTACGCTAAAAGGATGAATGTACAAAAAATTAGCTTGGTATTGAATCAACTTCGCACATCACTTTTCGCCATTTTGGTTTTCGACACACATGCTAGCTAACTTCCAAAGCAAAATAGAACATACTAGGCCTTCCCAGATTTTTTCAACGTGTCTGACTTTATTACCTGTGTATTTCTTATTGGTGGGCGTATTTATCAAGATGTCTCCTTTCAAGGAAATTTACGAAAAAACAACAAAATTATAAGAAAGCTGACTTTTTTTTTCACTTGTGTTTTGTAGGTTTTATGGCACTATGGACACAGAGAAGTCATTTGAGGGATGATAGATTAGGGCAATAGAAATATTTAGACAGAAGTACAAAGGAGCTGCAGACTATCCATACAAATACAATGCAATACCCGTGAACTGAGAACAGTGATTAGGATCACAGACGCGACAGCATGTCCACGTCTATTTAGCCTATATCGTAGGCCTACCACCAAAATTCTAAACCAAATTGATCAATTTTGAAAACAATAATAGACGTCATGTACCCTACTTATGAATTCTATAACTAAAACAAAATAGGTCCTATCAATAGTAAGGCATACTTAGCACTGTTACAATTTTTATTGAAATACTAGTGCAAATCCCCGTACGTTGCAGTGGATAAATTTAATTTTGTCTCTATTATAATAATGATAGGTAGGCCTATACCTGCATCCTCTCTGCCGATCTTTCCAGTATGCTTTTGTTAGACACTAAACCCACTTTCACTGTGGAACCCACGACTAGGACCTCTCCCAATCCCGAAAAAATTCCGACCCGGTAGCGCAATTTTCTTTATTTTCAGAAACCCACACATAAGCACTTGATCTGATAGCCACTTTTATGGGAATAGTATGGAGAAGTCAAAACATACAGTCGTGAACGAACGTTTAAAAAAAAAATAAAAGCATGCAAACGCTGGTTTGTTTTACTGATTACGCCAATAAAGCACAAATTTTGCCAAGGTTTTATTGCAAGTGGGCAGCTGGAGAGTGTTATGCATTGGCAATCCTATAAACTTCATTAGCGTTGAGGTGGTCTGCACTATTTACCTTATGGACATTTCATTGGTACGCAGGGATTTTACTGTAATTCAATCATGGCTGAATCACCATCCTTTCCCCGCCCCCTACCCCTTCAAATGAACAGGCTGAACTAATCGCTTTTTTTTTTTTTTTTTAGCAAATTCTCGTTTGTAATAACATTATCTTTATGTAGCGGATACTCTAATTCTTATATGAAAGAGAAACGAGTGCTTTTTAAATGCTGGGGTTGTTGTTGTTGTTTTGCCCCCCCC
>JAUKPP010258764.1:0-12040 GCA_032273245.1 Phyllaplysia taylori
GACTGAGAGGGAAAAAATCCCAGCAGAAAAAAAAAAACCAGATCGTCCGCGATCGGGGATCGATCCAGGGTCTTCCCGCATGCAAGGGAAGAGCCTAACAATTACACCACAGCGCCGGCAAAAATATTCTGGGGATACATACTTCTCAAGTAAACATCATGAAGGAAAAAAAATAGAGACCTTCACAATCATGGACTTGCACGCTTAGAGAAATGCAAAGAAGATATTCGCATTGAACATACAAAATGCAGCACATAACACATAAATCCTAGGGCCTACAGTTTTCAATATACAAAAAATCCTGAGCGCATAGTCCTGAGTGTGTTTCTAAGTAAGAAAAAAGAAAAAGCAACCTTTATAAATTGTAATCTGATGACATACAATCAAGCTACTGGTAATGGTTTGGTTTTGGATGAACGCCTCTTGTATCACTGTGAAGTCGGTGGTCTAGTGGTTAGGCTGCCGGACTCGTGATCGGAAGGTTGCAGGTTCGAATCCTAGCTCGGGCCCGACGTTGTGTCCTTGGGAAAGGCATTTTACATGAATTTTCCTCAATTCACCCAGGTGTAATTGAGTACCCGGCTATAGACAGCGAACGAACTCGTCCGTATGTTAGTGCTTAAACACCTGTAAAATGGCAGCTTGCACTGTATCCTTCCCAGGAAGTTAAGAACGTTTCTGAATGACTTGGTTTGCTGGAGTAATAATTGATTGTAAAGCGCATAGAGCCTGCTTTCAAGCGGGGATATGCGCTATATAAATGCAGTCATTATTATTATTATAAGTCATTCGAGAGGTAGGCTGCTACTTTGACCTAACCTATCAGGGCACACCCAGGCACAACATCCCAGCAGAGAGATAGAAATGCTTATCCGGCATGGGGATTGAACTCCCAGCCTATGTGTGACAGGCAAAAGGCCTAACGATTACACAACAAATGATGGTCAAGTCAAAGAACATTATTTGGGTCTACATGAACAATGTCTTGACAAATTAGTTTTAAACAGTGTATCTTTAACATCTCTTAAGAATCTCTCTTGCTGTTCACAATAGTACAGTCCACTGCTACACTGGTACATGGAACATTGGGTGTAAATGTATCCAAACCTAAATGTTTCTAAATATTGTGTTGACTATCAACAATAAACATAGATTTACTTTAACTGGAACGTAGGGTGCATATACACATATGTATATAAATCAAAAGCTAAACGTTCCTACAATCGTTGTTCTCTTTGAGTTAGTGATTTATCTATCCGAAATAATGTACTCATCTCAAAAAGCAGTAGTGCTCTTAAAACAGGCTATGTGGTGCGGTAAGTCTGAATGAGTCATAAGTCGCAATGTGGCCACGTAGAACTATTGGTGTCACCCAAAACCCTGTTCGTTTCCCTATGAAATTATAAATAACATCTCGCTACTTTGATTAGGCACTGAGATACGGTTGTTAAAATTTGCCCAAAACAGAAAAGGGCAGAAAACAGCATTGTTGGACGCTGTATTCCGGGCAGTTGTTCTTTAGCAAATGTGAGTAAATTCTAATACACAAGGAGACAGAGTTTCACCATGACAAAATGATTTAGATCTGAAAACAGATTCAGATACCGCATTAAAAAAAGCCAAAAACATCTGAGCACCTAAGTTGACTTTGATCCACTTTGTAGGGCTTTTTCTCCACTTCAGGATATGCTACTTACAACTCATTTGGACCAATCGCAACGACACATATGGCGCACAAGCCGTGCTGTGACAAGCACACACCTTAACCCAAAACTATGAACACAAATGTACTAGTGGTAGAGATTTCCAATCAACAACCTAAAGATCTGAACCAGAGTCACTAGCACCATAGTTAAGTACTTTAACACCTGAGGTAGCTAGGTACTGTGCATCCATGAGGTAGATCCTAACATCTATCAAAATTGACGGAGCAATTTTCCAAACGAGATATTTGAATCCTGAGAACTGATGAGAAAATCAATATTTTCAGCTGCTTGAAAACTCCACCATGAAATCGTTTTCAAATATCAAAAGTTAAGGAAATTATAGAGTTTTTCTCCAACAAAAATAGCAGTGAGAATGAAAGTCGTTAACACAAAGATACTACCAACTGCAGTGGTCACTGCTTAAACAAAACTGCAAACACCCGTTGCAGAATTTTGGAAAACTGCTTTTAAAATTATGGTAGGGACAAAAACACTATAATCATAACCTGAGGTGGAATGCAGAAATCTTCATCATCCATAAGAATCAACTATTGTAACAAGGATTTCAATGCGAAATTATTACAGAAGGAAAAATATGTAAAAGTACGTGCTACAGATTCAAGTATTTCCATGCAAAATGGATAAAGGGACTTGAAACATGGCAGTTTAAATTTTAAAATCTCTATAAAATTCCTGATGCTATTCACGACAATACCAATTTCTGACGTACTTAGAACGAAAAGTGTAAATGTCTAAAAACTTAAATGGTCCTAAATATTGTCTTGACCATTAGAAATACACATGGATTTACTTTTATGAAACATGGGGTGTAAATGCATCCAAACCTTAATATTCCTAAATATTGCTTTGACTGTCGACAAAATACATGGATTTACTTACAGGGTGTACATGTAATAAAAACCTAAACTTGCCAGTATACTGTGTTGACTGTCAGCAACATCAATTTACTCATATGAAACACCGGGTGTAAATGCATCAAAACTGAAGTGTTTTTACTACATATTGTATTGACTATCAGCAAAACACATGTTAGAATTACTTTTATAGTGGAGGTTGGAGGCAAAATATAGCCTTCTATGGGCTGGTGATTTATTTGTTCATAATACATGTAATACCCATCTGATAAAAATAGTAGTTTTATAAAACTGTAGGTCTATAATATGTGGAACACAAGCCGTGACATGCACAAGACTTCATCTGAAAGTTTGGATCAGTTTCATAACCAGTTGTACATCTTTTGCACAACTGTAAGGTTATTTAAAAGACGGGCTACTTCGACCGTCAACCCAGGCTGAGAGAGATGAATCCCAGCAAAATATATAGACGCTTGTCCCCAGTTGGGATTGAGTTCGGGTCTTCTACGTGACAGGCGGAGAGCCTAATCATAACACCACAGATGCTGGTCTTCACATGAAACATCTGCACAAATATACCAGAGGTTCCAAACAAACTACTTAGAAATTTGAACCAGAGTCACTAGCACCGAAATACCTTTATAGCTGAGGTAGCTAGGTAGTCTGCAATGTCTCTATGAGGTAGACCCTAACAATAGTATCATGGCTAAAACATTCTGTGAATTTTTTATAATGTCCTATGAAAAACATGTAAATGGCAGCAAAAAGTTGTAATTTTCATTTAATTCAAAATAAGCAAAAATTTTCAAATTGGTACGGTGACAAGTTTAAAAAAGAAAAGATACTTACAGCCCATGCAGTATAACAGTGCACCATCTTAAAGTCTACATTGTGTAGGAACAACAAAAACATTAAAATTAACAAATAAACTTTTGCTCTACATATATTGCCATTATAAAAATTGATCAACATTTTTCTAAAACTGATTGTAGACCTAGTTGTATTCTGAGAACTCTTGAGAAAGTCATCATTTTCAGCTGCTTGAAAGCTTATTACATAATAATAACATCATCACATACCGGTAGCATAAACATTTTTCAAAGGTAAAAGAAATTAGGCCTACACAGTTTTGTTCCAATAAAATTATGACAGCGAAAATCATTTAGATAAAAATAACCACAAATGACAATAGCAACTTTTCAACAAAATGGCAAATCCTGAGTTTTGGAAAACTACTCAACTTATTGCATGAACAAAAACCTGGTATGGAGTGTGGTAAGAGGTTTGCCAACCCCTTCAAACCCCAACAGAGCTGTCCCAAACTCAATAAAAATAGAAAAAAACATCTGGATTTCCTGAAAAGAGTGGATTGTTCTGCTGCCTAATTGCACTGCAATAAAAATAACCCTGGGGTTTTTGGCATACATAGCGATTAAGAGACTGAACTATTAGGGGCATCCAATGTCATTGGCTAACAAAAAAGAAACAGTAACAATCAAACAAAACAACATTTAGTGGGACTGATTTCAGTGTGGTGTATATGACGAGGTTGTAAGTAAGTTCTAAAGAGGCTCTGTTGAAAATAAACAAGCGAAAATATTTAAAGGTCTAATTCAAACAAGATTGTTAAAACTGCCGAATCTGAAACAGTTCAAGAAACTCTGGGAAACTTGGTTAACCTGCCAGTGGTCTCTACCACCCATAAGAATCAGCCATTATGACAAGGAATTCAATGAATTATTGGATTTTGGTGTAACGCCCGGTGGAACACTGTAAGGTCATTTATGAGGCAGGACCTCCGAATTTCAAGCCCATCTCTGATAGGACGGGAGTCGGAGTCATGAAAACTCCAAAAAAATCTCAGTGAACCTCCCGGGATTTGAACCAGGGACCTCCTCGTCTGTAGGCAGGCACACTACCGCTCGTCCATCAACGCCCCACTTTCAATGAATGAGGAATTATAGAAAAACAGATTTGGTAAAAAAAAAATATATGTGCCACAGATTCAAGCACTTTCATGCACAAGGGACAAAAGCACATGAAACATGACAATGAAACAGGCCAAAATGCCACTTACGACTCATTCGGACTGGTTGGTCGGGTTACCAATTTTATGTCCCTTGCAACACTGTGAGGTCATTTAAAAGACAAGCTACTTTGACCCTGCCTGCCAGGGCCAACCCGGGCTGAGAATGTAAAATCCCAGCAAAAAAACTACAGACTGTCCGCAGGCGGGATCAAACTCGTTCTTTCACATGATAGGCGAAGAGCCTAATCATTACACCAAAGCACCAGCCGGACTAGTTTATGACATATGGTAAAAAAATATGCATGCTACATATTTGGGCACTTTCATCGATAAGGGATAAAAGGACATGAAAGATGACAATGAAATACATGTATAACAAGCAAGGAAAATACTGACTAGGCAATACAGAAATAGCAGTTAACAAAAGAGCTTCAAGAAACACAGGAAATTTTTCAATTAAAACATCAAAATAACTTGTAACTGTAAGTCACATTTTGACTATAACATGGAGTTATGGGTAGCCCGCTAGAAAGCCTATTTATTTAATGATAATAATAATACATAGCACTTATATTGTGTATTTCCATTTTCGAAAAAAGGCTCAATGTGCATTACATAATGATCCCATTAATAAAACTGCATGAAAAAAAAGGGGTATACATAAAAGCAAGCGAGTGTATGTATATCATTATAAATCTCTATCTAAGAATTTATAGTTATGACAGTACAAAACAGAAGGTACTAAAAATATAAAGTGGTGAAAACATTATAGCATTTACTCAAATCTGTGCAGAGATTAGGTTTTTCAAAGGTTCCTATCCATGCATGCTTGCAACGACAGAAAAAGGGGAGAAAATAAACAACATTCAGTCTCATGGATGTAGTCATGAATGATTTGCTTCTTTTTGTTCTGTTGACGTTTCACATCACTATCGACACAAGAAGGTCAGTTCAGCGCCAGGAAAATAGGTAGGGACAAAAGTACGGGCCTAACACTCAGAAAGAAAGTAAAGGAGCAGACCACACCAGAGCATCCACTGACCACCCACACTGAATGATTGATATCAAGTCAACCTCAGAAGCTTAGCCCAAATAAAAAGAAAATATGGCACCATTCTAGCCAAAACACAGATCTGTGGCATACGTAGGCTACCATATCAAGGCAATAGAGAACATACAGGTCTGTCCAACCATGGCACTTTGATCAGGATGAAATGGCTGTTCTGGAGAGATAACTTTATAACTGATAAATCAACAAAAGATATATACTTTTTAAAAAAAAGAATCGCATAGCTGTATAGCCGTGTTACATTCATTTTACTAACAGGTCAATAACTTTAATTATAAATTAACAAACACCCCAATACTTTTGGACTTTATTGCCAACACTTAATTGATGACAAACTGAGTTTCTGGAAATGGAAAAAAACGACTAAGAGTTGGTGCTTTCATCTCCTATTCTCAGACCCCAGAGGTTATGTGTTTCTTTTTTTAAGAGTATAAATTCATGAGTCAAAAAGCAGGTCCATTACTATCACAAGATACTGGAGAGTGCAAAATTTGAAGCAATAGACCTGTCCCTTACTCGATAGAAATAGTAACAACAGCGGGAACACCTGGAGAGTAGGGGGCAGATCTACACCTAAATGCACTGCAATAAAAATAATCGTGGACTTTTCACGCATAAAATCGAGTTAGGGATTGAACTATTCTGTCGCTAATCCAAAAAACTTTTTCTCTTTCACTACGGGCTTATATATGTTAAACATCCAGATATCTTAAAAATTCAACACTATCACAGATCACATTTGTCTTAACAATTTAACAATTCCAATATCATTATTTAATCTTCTTGAAAACAGTTAACACTTTGTAGTCACTCTACGCATATATATGATCACAGATCATATTTCTCTTAACAATTTAACAATTCCAATATCATTATTTAATCTTCTTGAAAACAGTTAACACTTTGTAGTCACTCTACGCATACCTATATATGCGCCAGACCTGAAAAGCCTGACCTCGTCACGGCTGACTGCGCGTGATTGATAGGATTCTTAGTCCTTCTGCCTGTGTGACTGCAAAGTGTTAAACAAGAAAAAAAACAACTGTTCCAGGACTTGAAATATTTCTCACAATCCCAAATCACATGAAAGATTAAAATCGAAATAACAAAAGGGCTTGATTCATCTTTGTCAGCAAATTTGGGGTGAGGTGATCTGAACATAAATCAGATACATAAATCCTCTAACAAAAAATCAATAATTAAAACAAAACCATCGCTACATTTCGTCGCCTATCACACAAAAGGGGGTATCCCTGTTTTCTTACTTTTTCAGGAGAACAATTTTAAAGATTATTTTTACCTTGGTTGCTTCATCCTCTTCCCTTGTCAATTTTTATGCTAGTACTTTAATTTTTAAAGCTAGGGATGCACCGTTTCGTGCGAAGATAGATCTGAGAGAGCACTATCTACTAGTGGTAACAGCTCAAAAAACTTTAAAAAGTCAAAACCTGGAATACGCCCTTTCTTTTGATGGGCGAGGAAATTTGTATTCATTTTACACAATTTCACGCATGCCATTGCTGGTCGCTGCCATGAAGCTCCCATGATTTCTTTTGTTCTTGCACAATAACATCATGCATAATTGAAATGCAAAATAAAAGGACAGTGATCGCAGAACAAACAGAGACACATCGAAATAGTTATCCACTCTGATGGTGGCAACACCAAATGTTTCTTGACATCACCTAGGAACCCAAATTCACTGGGTGCTGGCTTGGTTGAGCAAGGTGTTGAATTAAATCACCCGTCTGTGGCATTACAACTCCAAAGTCCTCATCTTCCAACTCCTCATGGTTACACCTGGGGTAGTGCAGCCCAAATTCACAAGGCAAAAACAGCAAAAGAAGCTGGCACCTCTATAAATAAGTAACTTCCAACTACCCCAAATTCACTAAACACTCCACCGCTGGGCTCCCACACACATATCCTTTATATCTGATAACTCTTGACTCAAATAACGCGAGACTCTTTAGCCATCTGATAGAACAAGGACTGCGGGTCTGCGAGAAGCTTGGCCGGGGTGTCAAACTCCATCAGTCGACCCTTGTCTAACACCATCACTCTGGGGGAAAATGACAGGAAATATCATAATTGTTCTACGATAATGACATACGTCATACTTAAAGTAAAGTATCGTAAAGTAACATAACAACTTTATTCATCCCCTTGGGGAAATTTGGTTTTTGGTTTTGGTCCCCTGCAACACTGTAACGTCATTTAAGAGACAGGCTAACCCGGACTGAGAGGGAAAAAAAACCAGCAGTAAAAAACCCACATCGTCCGTGATCGGGGATCGAACGGGGGTCTTCTGCATGACAGGCGAAGAGCCTAACCATTACACCACAGCGATGGTGGGAAATTTGGATTACAATATCGTGCATACATGTACATACATCAAATCACAAGTTCTCTAACAACACTAACATTGAAAATAATACACGGTACATTGAATGATGATATGATTTCAATGCCATGTTTCAATATTTTTTGCATCAGTGGGTTCAGTAGAACAAGAGCTATCTTAATTTTTAAATAAATTGCTCCAATAGCATTTGAGATACAAGCAAACCTGCCCAAGACAACTCCTTATAGTCAAGAGAAAAGCGGTCGTCTTGGACAGGTCAGAAGAATATGAAGTGAAAACCTTTTCATTTCTAAGTAGAATGCAATAAAATATTCCGGGGTTTTTTTCATTTTAGAGAGGAGAGGGGCTAGTTTAGGGGTTGTCTTTTTGGGTTATTTTTGTTGCTCAAAATGTATCAGACAACGGAGATGGGGAGTCAGGGTAAACAAAGAAATGTGATGTTGCCACAAAGCAAACAAGCAAAGCCTTTGGGACAAGTCAATGGTCTTCCGCACGATAGTTGAAAAGCTTAACCATTACACCACAGCGCTGGTTTTTGGTTTTGTGGACTTAAGTTATACAGAAAGGTCATTTCAGAGGCAGGCTTTCCAACCCACAGGCTAAAACAGCAAAAGAAACTGGTGCTTCTATCAATAAGTAAGCCTGCCAGGGCCAACCCAAGCTGAGACGGACAAACATTCCAGGAGAGAGACAAAGACGTTCATCCAACGTGGGGATTGAGGTTTTTTTGGGTTTGATTTTGGCTTTTCGTTCCTTGCAACATTGCAAGGTCATTTAAGGGATGAGCTTCTTCGACCCTGTCTGTCAGGGCCAACCTGGGCCGAGAGGGACATTGTCCCAGCAGAAAATCAGAGATGTACTCGATCAAATAAACTGCCCCACGCGGGCCTCAAACTCACATCCTCTGTGTGATAGGCAAAGCCCCTAACCATTACATCACAGACGACGGGGATTGAACTCATTACCTCTACTCACTAAATATTTTCTATGGCACACAGAGAAAAAAACCAACTCATATTACACTTAAGAAAACAACACAAACTCTTAGCCTAAAGAGACAACACAAATTCTTACTTGTCATAATCGAGTATTGTGTTCAGGCGATGAGCTATAGTGAGAACAGTGCAGGATTTGAACTCAGTCCTTATAGTCTGCTGGATGAGCTCATCCGTCTCCATATCCACAGCCGCCGTTGCTTCATCCAGGACCAAGATCTTGGGCTTCCTCAGCAAGGCTCTAGCCAGACAGACCAGCTGTCGCTGTCCGACACTGAAAAAAGACAAAGGAGCTTTTCTTTGCTTTGTTTTGTTAAAATTTTATGAATTTTTTAAGGTCATTTACGAGGCGGGACCTCCGAATTTTACGTCCATCTCCGATAGGACGGGGGTCGGAGCAATAAAAACTCCGAAAAAATCCCAGGGATCCTCCCCGGATTCGAACCCGGGACCTTCCCATCTGTAGACGGGAGCACTACCGCTCGGCCATCGACGCCCCCAAAGTTTTATGGAACTAATGATAATAATGATAATAGATTGCATTTAATATAGCACATTTCCCTGCTCGAAAGCAAGCTCTATGCGCTTTTACAATCATCATTACCCCAGCGGACTTAGTCATTCAGGAACCTTTTCAACTTTCTGAGAAGCATACAGTGCAAGCTGCAAATTGACGGGCGCTAAAACACTAACATACTGATAAGATCCTTCGCTGTTTATAGCCGGGTACCCATTCACACCTGGGTGAAGTGAGGAAATTTGTGTAAAGTGCCTTAATCAAGGACACAACGTCGGGCCTGAGCTGGGATTCGAACCCGCACCCTTCCGATAACGAGTCCGGCAGCCTAACCATTACATAAATCTCTGCCTAAATGCAAACCATTCAAAGGCACAATGTGCTCTAACAGATGTTTTCGTCATATGAAGAGACTTTTTTCTCCTATTACCATATGATTTAGTCAGACCTGTCCAAAGCTGTCACCCAAGATCACAAAGAAAAGTGGTCTTTTTAGGCAGGCGGCCGCTATTGAGAGGGTCTGAGTAGTCAGGGCAATTATCACTTTCTCATGCACTACATGTAAGTAGGCAGCCATCATGAACACAGATAATGCATAGGTTTAGTGTAGCAGCCTTTTCATCGACATGTTGGAGGCCCATAGATTGTTTCAAGCATTGTCAGATCAGGTTTGGAGTTTAAACAAAACATTTTTTGCTGCAATCTGATAAAAAGTGACCTGTAAGAGCAGGTTGAGAGGCCGTTTTATTACAAAAAATGGCTGGCCGTGGCTGCATTAGGCAGGGACTGTAATGGGGAAATTAGTTATATAGAAAAAACGCAAGGGTGTCACGGAATAGTGACCGTTAGTACAGGTGGTCGCTATGGAGAAGTGATCGCTAAGGAAGGTTTAACTGTAGTATTCATCACATTTATGTTAATGCATGCTCTTTATAAATGCACGCTTAGAAGCATTTAGGAGGAGGCTACTGCAGTGTCACTGTGAAGTCATTTCAGTAACGGAAAATGTATAAGGAGAATAATACCAAAGACCATAAAAGAGTAAAGACCCCACACTTAGGGAAACTTGTGTCCCGAAAATCAGTGGCCCCCACCAAGCGTAGAGTAACCTTATTAGCTGATCGAAGTGTGAACAAATGCAGCGAAATGGCCGCTGCTTGGAGCGCTGGTGTGCACTGTGGGACAGTTATTATAGTAGACGGAAGAGAAGAGTGTCGATTTGTTTACATCAAAAGGTTACCTGCCGTTTGGAGGCGCCACTCAATCCCGGGACGCATTTTTTAGTAGACGGAATAGAAGAGCGTTCCATCTTATTCCCTTGACAATCTTTGACAGTGCACATTCATGCTTGATTTGTTGAAATTTAACCGCACTAACGGCACTGTTAAATCATTCCAGTAACAAGAAATGTAAATGGATTAATTCCCTATTAGGCTACAAACTCATCCTTATTTGTTTTGCTTTATTGAGGTTTTACAGTACAAATGGCACTGTAAAGTCATTTCGGTAGTAGGAAATGGATCAGGACAATAGTACACACTCAGCTTATTTGTTTGTCTAGTGTTGAGGTTCAATGACACTGGGTTTGGTTCAGTTACCAGTTTTACGTCCCCTGCAACACTGTAAGGTCATTTAAGAGACAGGGTACTTCGACCCTGCCTGTCAGGGCCAACCCCAGCTGAGAGAGAAAAATTCAAACAGAAAAAAACACATGCAGGATAAAACTTGGGTCTTCCACATGATAGGAGAAGGGCCTAAACATTACACCACAGCGCCAGTTATATGGCACTACTGGCATTGCCAACAAAAACAACAGCAGTAATAACAACAGCAGTAAAAACAACGACAGCATAACAACAACAACAAAGACAACATCAACAACAACAACAAGAAGAGCACAAACCTCAAATTCTCCCCGCCTTCCACATGATAGGTGAAGAGCCTAAATATTACACCACAGCGCCAGTTATATGGCACATTGCCAACAAAAACATCAGCAGTAACAACAACAACAGCATAACAACAACAACAACAATAACAAGAGCACAAACCTCAAATTCTCCCCGCCTTCCTCCACCACAAACTGCAGATCGCCCAGCCTCGTGTCCCCCTTCTCTCCACACACATGGCTACTCCGCAGAGCCTGTTGAGCCGAGTGCTGCGGGAACCAGCCTAAGGGGTCAAGGTTCATCCAGAGGGAGCCGCTGAACAGCACTGGGTCCTATCAGGGAATGGGAGTATTACAATAGCCTTATACAGCGGAACTCGGATATAGCCAGCAGGGACATAACAAGACCTCAGTTAAAACGAGGGAATTTTAAATCCCATTTTTTTTTCATCTTTGTCTTTGTTGAAATATTTTGCTTATATTCTATAACAAGTTCCGAGTCTCACAAACTCAATTATAAATTGAGACAGACGTCAAATTCGGAGGTCCTGCCTCGTAAATGACCTTACAGTATTGCATGGGGTGTTATACCAACC
>JAUKPP010258775.1:0-12040 GCA_032273245.1 Phyllaplysia taylori
AAAATTGCCACAGGAAAAAAAAAAAAAAAAAAAAAAAAAAAGGTGGTCGGCGTGCGCTATGGTGTGGTCTGCTGCTTCTACCTCTTTCTAGGCGTTTCTATATTGTCTTAATGTGCTTCTTGCGCTGAAATTACTTTACAGCGTCGATGGTGCCGTAAAACTTTCACCAAGGAAAAAAATCCGTTCACCCCTTGCATACACAAATATATATACGTATATTTGCATAAATGGTTTGGTTTGGTTATTAGTTTTTCGTCCCTGCAACACTGTATAACCACACACACACACACACACACTCACACACACACGCACACACATACACACACATACACACAAAGTAGTATACGCAATTCATAGCAAGTGACATAATTATTCTATAATATTATCTCTTAATTAATTGCATTCTTTCACTGAATAGGCTGGTATTAGTATGCATTATATGTCAGTTACGATTATTTCAGCTACTCAATGAATATCATTATCATATCATTTGCTCAGACCTGATACCACAGTGGACATAATGCAACAAGGGAAGAAATTATTATTGATCAACGATCTGAAGTTTTTTTCTGCTGGGATTTTTTCCCTCTCAGGCCAGGTTGGCCCTGACAGGCAGGGTCGAAGTAACCCGTCTCTTAAATGACTTTACAGTGTTTCAGGGGACGTAAAACTGGTAACCAATCTTGGTAATCTCGGCAACAGAAAAAGCCTAAATGTTGATTTTGAAACACGCACGTAGGCCCCCGCTACTGTTGTAGTACCCAGTGAAAATAGTGTAAGTATTATTCCTTTCGTTCAACAGTATTGAACTAACTTCTTTTATTTGACCTTGAGACCATCAGGCTGACCAGGAACGTGCAATCACCAACAAAAACTATGGCGAAGATAAGTCTCCTTAATACCGTAATGGAGCTAAGAAAACTGCTCTATTCAACCACTGCCGATGACGTGGAATCTAAGATAAACTTGCAGATCCTCAGAACTGTTCTTTCTCATCTACAAAATGCTTTCTACGTTGAATCTGGGACATTTACAATATGCTTTCTACTTTTAATCTGGGACATTTTGTGTGAAGAAAGTAATACTGGTATTCCGAAGTAGAAGCACAAGAATGTCTGAGATGGTGTAAAAGAGTTCGTAGCCAATACCTTGCAGATCCTCAGGGGGGAAAAAGCGTCTTTTCAAAAGAACCCCCTAGCTGCCAGACACGAGTCTCCTGCAGAATTGTGTCATATTGTCTTCTATTGTTGTAAACCTGTTGGTCATCTCAGAACCACTTCATCTCATCTCCAAAGTCCAGGCAGGTTGATTCTGTGACTTCTTCAGTTTATTAAATTATTTTGATGTCTCACTATGGACGTACCCGAAAACTGTAGATGGACTAAATACTAAATCCATTCCGAGGCGACGAATGAATTGTGTTCGGACCCACGACATATTGTTGTTGTATATTGTGGTTGGCTGTTGTGGTTGTCTATTGTCCAGCCGACCGCTGCCCTGTGGGTCAGAGGTAAAACTCCCGCCATGTCGCCCTGGAGTCTGAGCAGTGACCGACGTGTGCCAGGCTTGACCTCAGAAAATGACCACACAAGCGTCAAAAGGAGCTGCTTCCTCCAGGCCAAGCTTAGTTCAATACCCCGCCTCGTTCTGCGCTTAAAATGTAAACAAAATTGTACAGAGATGCGTAGTTAAAGCTGAGATAACACAGCTGGCATCCACCAGGAACTCCCCTCCCCACGACACCTATTTATTCACCTAGTCAGTTTTTTTCCGTCTCTTTTTCTTACATCTTCCCTTAATGCTTTAAAATCTCTCTTTTTTCTTCTCTTTTAATCTTCTTCTCTTTCTTCACTGTTCGCCTTTTCTCTAGTTTTCTCTCCGTCTTTTCATCTACAATCTCTCTCTCTCTCTCTCTCTCTCCAAGGAAATTTTGGTTTGGTTTTAGTTTAACGCCCATGCAACTCTATAAAGTCATTTATGAGGCGGGACCTCCGAATTTTACGTCCATCTCCGATAGGACGGGTTTTCAAGGAAAAGCATTGAATGCCCAGGGACTTAGGTCTTTGCTTCGTAATGTTAAATCTATGCAACATCTAACTGTCATGTCATATTGCCTTGTCCCCTCTGTCCACGTTACCATGTCCATTCAATATTCCTCGCAAAGCCTTTATTCCCAATCGTTGTACCGTATGCACTTTACCCAATAGAAACATAATGGCCAAGGCAAAAACGTCAAAGGTGACTTATCATAAGGATTTCTGATGTTTCCCTGCCTTTCCGTCTTCTCCGCTCCTCTATCTAACTCCCTCTCTCTCCCCCTCTCTGCCCTGTCTCCCTCGTCTCCTACTGTTATAGACATACAAATACAAAGAATACGTTGCATGCACTAGCATGTAGAATATCAATATTTGCATTGACACGCACTGAAGGTCTTCCCCTCACGGTGCCGCGCGGGCTTTGATTGACCTTCTTTGCTTAGGTGTTTCACATTACAAATATACCCACTTCGGAAATATTCTGTCCTGGTCCTTTATGCCAATTCAGAGTACTTTGAATGACGCTCTTGTCTGGTATTGGCTTGGTTACCAGTTTTACGTCCCCTGCAACATTGTAAGGTCATTTAGGAGACGGGCTACTTCGACCCTGCCTGTCAGAGCCAACCCGGACTTAGAGGAAAAAAATCCCAACAGAAGAAACCCAGATTGTCCTCGACCGGGGATCGATCTAGGGTCTTCCCGCATGCAAGGCGAAGAGCCCAACAATTACACCACAGCGCCGGTCTTGTCTTGTATGATGCACCTGGGAAAAATGAAAGACTTTTAATCTGGTATTCCATCCAAACTCATAGTAGTTATACATAGTTTGAAGTGCATGTCGTATAATGCATCTGGGGTAGTAGTTAGGAATGGGTTGTTTATAGAGGCGCCAGCCTTAGCTGTTTTAGCCTCTTCAATGCATCTGGGGAAAAAAGGGTGGAAGGAAAGAAAAGGAATTGGGTCACTTGGGGAATTTTTTTCTTACACCCGCCGGGCGGGGGGGCGCATGGTGTGTGTGTTAGTGTTTCCCTGTGTGTGTGTCTATGTGTGTGTCTTCGAATGTACGTGTTAGCGTGTAATATATATTTATTGTGCAAGTGTGTTAAACAGAGAGAGGGACAGGGAGGGGAAGAAGGAGAGAGAGAGAGAGAGAGAGAGAGAGATAGAGAGAAATAGAGAGTGAGAGTGGGAGAGACAGGGGGAGTGGAGTTACAGGGGGTGAGTAGAGAGATCAAATAAATCCCGGTAATGAGGGGCTTTGGTAAGATTTGAGAGGTTTGACAGCCAGAAAGTGCTGACGATTGACGTGAATGTTTCTCCTCTCTCTGCCTGTTCTTGTGTGTGTGTGTGTGTGTGTGTGTGTGTGTGTGTGAGGGGGTATTTTTGTGTGCACGCGTGTGTATATGTGTGTGTATGTGTGTGTGTGTGTTGTTTGTGTGTGTGTGTGGAGGGGTGTATTTTTGTGTGCACGTGTGCGCATATATATGTATGTATGTGTGTGTGTGTGTGTGTGTATGCTTGTGTGTGTGTATGTTTGTGTGTGTGTGTGGGGGGGGGTATTTTTTTGTGCACGTATGTGTATATGTGTATGTGTGTGCGTGTGTGCGTGCGTGTATGTGTGTGTGTGTGTGTGTTCTCTGTGTATGTGTGTGTGTGTGTGTGTGTGTGTGTGTGTGTGTGTACACACCACGACACTTCAGAAGGATTTTGTAACATCTAGAATATTGTCGTGGGTTGAATTTGTGACATCTACATCAGCTAGCCTGCACGCGGATGATCTGCATTTTTATCTGCATGTATTTTCCATCTCAACCGGGGCAGGCAGGGTCGAAGTAGCTTGTCTTTTAAATAACCTTACATTGTTGCTGGGGACGTAAGACTGGTATCAAATCAAACCAAACAGCAGTTAGAGAACAGATTAGATTTACTAGAAAATCGATGACGAAATCCAGCAATTTTGAGATGACAATTTGGTGCTTGAGATAAAGACCAAAAACTTGGTTTGGTTACCAGTTTTACGTCCCCTGCAACACTGTAAGGTCATTTAAGAGACGGGCTACTTCGGCCCTGCCTGTCAGGGCCAACGCGTCTGAGATGGAAAAAGACCCAGCAGAAAAAAAGCCAGATCGTCTGCGATCAGGGATCGAACCGGGGACTTCCGCATGACAGGCGAAGAGCCTAACCATTACACCACAGCGCTGGTACTCAAAGAATGATATTGATAGAGAAACAAGTTGCGTACGTGTGGTGACAATAATGTGTGTATACCGACGTGCCGTATTGTCTGTGTAAGAAGCTTCCATCCCACACAGACACACACACACGGACACACACACACAGACACACACAGACACGCACACACACACGCAGGGAAACATACACGCAGATACATACACACGTACATACACACGATTACACGATATTATTATGTACAGGATAGTAAGAAAACAAAACAAGAACGTTAATTACAACTCATGTAGTGTCTCTTCTCATATTATTAACGTGGGAGACATTGGCGCTTAAGATAAATCTCCAAATTAAACAAAGAAAACCCCCTAACAAACCCAACCCAGCAATCTAAAAGACAAAAAAACAATAACAGAAAAAGATTTTTCAAATTATAGTTATAACAATGTAGGCTATACAAGCTATCAGAATGATGAATTCCAACTTGCTAAGATATCTATGAGAACTCCGCTTGTTCCCACACACCATGACATAGCTAGACCGGAGAGGAGGAGTACCAATAGAGGCAACTTACCTCTCTTTATGACGCAACTCCGGAGAGAAGGAGTACGGTACCGAGAGCCCCAACTTACCTCCCTTCATGACGCAACTCCTAGTGCGTTTCTTCAAAAGTGGCGCTACCTTGCTATGGTTCAAGCCAAAATGGCGGAACAAAAGCTGGCTTCTCTATAAATAAATATGTCTTAATAACAACCAAATGAAAAGAAAAAGACACATTTATTTTAGAGTACAATAGCAAACAGAAAATCTCATCAAAATTATTATTAACCTAAAACCTATAAATTAGCGAGAAATATTGATTCATATCAATCACGTCATGATGCTAGTTTTTTTTACTCTCTTATGACGCAGTAACGAACTTGAGTAGCTTTTCTGCTCCTCTTTTGCGTGAACATTTTTCTTTCTCTTTCCGCTTACAATTCCAGACCGAGCTTGCATCTCTTTATATATAAGCTCTTTGGCTAGACTGTTAGTCATTCCCTATCTGAACACACCAAATGAACCTATAAATTAGCGAGAAATATTGATTCATATCAATCACGTCATGATGCTAGTTTTTTTTACTCTCTTATGACGCAGTAACGAACTTGAGTAGCTTTTCTGCTCCTCTTTTGCGTGAACATTTTTCTTTCTCTTTCCGCTTACAATTCCAGACCGAGCTTGCATCTCTTTATATATAAGCTCTTTGGCTAGACTGTTAGTCATTCCCTATCTGAACACACCAAATCACTGGTGGCATTGCATACGGGCGAATAGTTCAATATATTCTTTGTGATATTCGCTCCTTTGTGAAACAACCAGCGAAATGTAACATTGATACCCCACATAGTTGACGAAATCTGACCTCTCAACATTCTCAACATGAAAGAATCAGTGTAGACTACGTGACTATCTGTTGCTTCGTCAAGGAAAAGAGTTACACAGAGACCTCGTTGCTAGCTCATCCGGGCAACAAATGTTTACGCATTTGCCGTAGAGATTATTTTACACTTTCAAAGCGTGCCGCCTATTTGGCATGATCCCCCATTCTCTCAAGTTACAAAAGCCACGAAGCTGTGTCGAAGACAGTCGCTAATAATTGTATCTCGGAGGTTTTAAAATGTTCCCTAAAATATGTTTGAGGTATTTAATGTATCCCAATGATGAAAAGCTAAGTCTCCTCGTGATAGTAGGATGGTATTAGCTGATGGGCCTCAAGAAGCATGTTATTATTAGGGGATACAACTTTTGGCTTTTTACATCGAGGGACTTTCAATATGAAACTGTTGGCCTAGTTCTCGGTAAGAAACAACAACGGCAACAACTTTTATTATAAAGGGGAGAAAAATAAAGAAGGCACAAGAAAAAAGAGAGGACACAATTTTAGGTTCTCTTCTCTTCTTTTCTTATTCTCTCTTTTTTTGTGTGTATCTTTATTCTTTTACTGTTATGATTATTGGGATGCCAGTTTATTTTTTGTAACGAGGGGTATAAGAAGGAACCCAGTTGTCAATAAAGATACTTTTCTCTGATATGTGATATACATGTACTATCTTGGTGTTACATTATGGTTAATGAATAGCAGGCTTATTCTACTTTGCACATACTCTCTACATAGTTATGCCTATGAAGGTGAACAAGAACTGACAGAAACACAGGGAAATACTTTTCGGTGGAAATACATGTACTGATTACGTACGACTTCTATTTGTTATTCTGAAAACGAGATAAATTTCTGAAGCCATCCTTGGAAAAGAAACGAGTACTAAACATCCAGATTCTTTCCGGAATTAAAAAAGCTAAGACCCCGTCCTAGTAGGAAACAGACAAAAGAACCGAAAGTATTCCTACCACTCCAGGCCTCCTTAAGCGATCTTATAGTATTGTAAGTGGTGAGTTATTAGGCCGTGCAAATACAAGAGGCAAGCAATGATACACATGTAACGGGACACTTTAAGAAAGTCCTAAGTCCGGCAGGGTTTGGATTTCTTGAGCCTAGGGCCTTAACTTAAAGGCCCTACACTTTCACTGCTGAGCAATAAGCACTGTCCCTAGCAAGGACGTTAAAAGGACGTTAAGTTACGCCAGGGCTATAAAAACCCGCCAGCCCACACAAGCAAGGCTTTTCTTTATTACCCCCACTGGTTAGAAAACTTCTTTTTTAACTGCTGTAAACTACTGTTTGACCTTGTGTGTTCGCAAGGTTTAGTATCTAAAACTATGTTTCAATCCAGAAGAATTAGTCTTATACGCTAAATCTTTGTTTGAACTTTATAGATTACTAGAAATTACGTTGCTAAGTTATTGAGAAATAAATGTCGCAATGGAGTATGGGAATGGGTTTATGATTGAACTTTATTGCCCATTGAAAGAAAATATAACTTTACTTCTGTATTGTCTGTGGTTGAGCCTATAGACTTGAAAGTGAATGAATAACGTTTTAAGTCCTTTTATGGCGACATTGGTGACAGTTTGTAAAACATCAGCACCATATGTATGAGCGAGTTGGCTCTCACCTCTATACATAGACAAGTTGTAATAGAAGTAACAGTAAGCTTTAAAGCCTACCCCAAATGCCACTTTTGTTAAGAGAGTAAACTCAATGACCTATTTTGCCTAGCATCTGTGCAGTTTTTGTGAAAGTAGAACATTGGACAAACATAAAAAACTGATTTATAAAGTCCCAATATAGGAAGAATTAAGCTTTATGGTAGTGTATTATTCAATGCTAGATCCAAGCCTTCAGTGAGAACACTTGAGTTGAATCTAATGGAGAAATAAACGGCATAAAATCTTATGTAAGACGTATCCTTTTTGACGTGAGCACACTAACTTCCATTAAAATGAAATATTTCTCAATCTTCAGTTGACCTTTATTTTGCAGGGGAAATTCTGACAAGAAATAATCTTAAGTTCCCCCGAACTTTTCATTTCTCATGTTAGAATTAGGCGATGGTCCTTGACTCGAATTCTATAGGTCCAAAATAGGACAATCTAAAATGCAGTGTTTTGCTTCAGCAAATTTGATATTTCTCCACTCTGAACAGGGAATGGCAATAGAAAGTACTTCCTCTAACTGTTAATTTGGTACATAAAGAGGCACGGGAATACATCCAAAGTTGCAACAACAACAAAAATCAACAACATCAGCAACAATAACAATAAAAATAACAGCAGCAGCCACCGCAAGAAAAAAAAAAGTAGAAATAAAGAATAACACAACACATGACTTTATTTCTATAACGCTTATCAATTAGTAATGAGTGAGTTATTCATAGAGGCGCCAGCCTCAGCTGTTTTAGCCTAATAACGCTTATCTGCTTACCACTGATAAAAACAATTTGGAACTTTGTAACCATATTGTCACTATTTTACGAATGCGCTTGCAATTTGACTTTAATCATGAGATTTGTGACTCATCCTATACAAATGTGATGTAATGTCGACTATTACGCTTACACTTATTCATGTCATAATTTCTTTATGTCTTGGTGTTCCTAACCTTGGCACGTTATTCTTTAGTGCACTTTTATGTGATATCGAGTTATTCAACGACATCATTTGACATTACTCTTTGGGTTGGAAACTCATTGTAATGCATGTTAATGTTAGTGATAGAGAAATGAAGCAAAGATGCGGTTTGTCACACTGAATAGTTGAGTATCATCGTGTCAAAGTATCTTGATTTGTTTTTGTTTGGTTACCAGTTTTACGTCCCCTGCAACACTGTAAGGACTTTTAAGAGACGGGCTACTTTGACCCTGCCTGTCAGGGCCAACCCGGACTGAGAGGGAAGAATCCCAGCAGAAAAAACTCCAGATTATCCGCGCTCGCAATCGAACTCGGATCATCCGCATGACAAGCGAAGAGCCTATCCATTACACCACAGTGCCGGTTCTTCATTTGTGTACCGTCTGCTCAGCACCGCTTTTCTTACATGTATTCATTTTGCACTCTATATAGTGTGCTGTCTTTTAGTTTCGTAGTTCGGTAGTATGCCGAATTTTCTCTCTCTCTCTCTCTCTCTCTCTCTCTCTCTCTCTCTCTCTCTCTCTCTCTCTCTCTCTCCTTCTCTCTCTTTCTGTACGGTTATGAATATGTCTGCTTGTGTATACATGTATTTTCACTTGTGTGGGGAGACAGAAGATAGAGAGATAGATAGATATATAGATAGATAGATAGATAGATAGATAGATAGGTAGATAGATAGATAGATAGATAGCTAGCTAGCTAGATAGATAGATAGATAGATAGATAGATTGATAGATGGATATAGATTGCCAGATAGACATGTAGACACAGTTAGACAGCTTATGTAATGACCTAGAGAAAGAGAGAAAGAGAGAGAAAGAGCGAGAGAGATAGAGAGAGAGGGAGAAAGAGGGGAGATTGAAAGAGATCAATATCGAAGGAGACAGACAGAGAGAGAGAGAGAGAGAGAGAGAGAGAGAGAGGAGAGATTGAAAGATATCAATATCGCAGGGAAAAGACAGAAGAGGAACCCACCTCCCCTCCCAGGCCTTCATATCCACACACCTGTTTGTCTCAATTTACAATGAGACTGAAAATGAAGAATTTTTATGGCATGCAAATTGAAGCCTGCCTCACTCTCCCCATCTGTTGCCAGCAAGCTGCTCTATGGTTCAAGTGATCGTGTCTCGACTACCTGTCTTTGTGTCTAGGATATTATACAATAATGTGTACACAACAACCACTCTCTCTCTCTCTCTTTCTCTCTCTCTCTCTCTTCCTCGTCCTCTTCCTGAGTCTGTTTCTTTTTGTCTCTCTCTCTATTTCTGTCTCTCTTTCTCTTTCTTTCAATCTATCCTTCTCTTTCACTCTCTGTCTCTACCTCAGTCTCTTTCTTTCCTCCCCCTCTCTCTTCCTCGATCTCTTCCTGAGTCTGTTTCTTTCTGTATCTCTCTCTCTGTTTCTGTCTCTCTTTCTCTTTCTTTCAATCTCTCTTTCTCTCTTTCTCTTTCACACTCTGTCTCTTCCTCGGTCTTTTTCTTTCCTTCCTTTCTCTCTTCCTCGTCCTCTTCCTGAGTCTGTTTTTTTTCTGTCTCTCTCTTTCTCTTTCTTTCAATCTCTGTCTTTCTCTCTCTCTTTTCACTCTCTCTCTCTTCCTTAGTCTCTTTCTTTCCGTCTCTCTCTCTCTTTTTCATAGTGTGAATCTCGCTACTTCTCTTTACTTTTTTTTTTTCACTACTTGCCCCTTTCACCTTCACAATGAACGCATTCGTAGGCCTGAAATAAACAAATGCACAAAATGACAATCACCAGTTACGATAGTAATAAGTGAGAAAAAGAAACACGCACCACAAGTGTAAAGCACAGTATGACATAATGTTAATGGCTGAATATTTTGGTTTGGTTTGGTTACCAGTTTTACGTCCCCTGCAACACTGTAAGGTCATGCCAACCCGGACTGAGAGGGAAAAATCCCAGCCGAAAAAACCCAGATCGTCCGCGCTCAGGATCAAACCGGGGTTCTCCGCATGACAGGCGAAGAGCTAAACCATTACACCACAGCGCCGGTCATGGTTGAATATGTCCCCAGCAATGAAATTACGGCGAAAAGTGAATATATATTGTTAATAATTAATGTTGACGTAATAATCACACGCTATCACGCCTCCCACAGTTTTAATTTTCAGTCAACGACCTCGAAAAACATGTCGTACTCCGTTCTATTTATCTCTCTTACGATTAATAGTTATCCTCCCATTAGCTTGACCGCATTGCCACGACACAAAATGACATGGGCGCCTTGTCCCGCACGATGACCGCTCGGACATTTCGTTGGTTGTTTTGCATAAGGGCGAAAAGTACAAGGCCTGTAGTGGGGTATTCGCCTCTTTGCTATACAATTAGCGATTTGACTGACCAGCCCTGGATATCGTGAGATCAGGGCTTTATCGTTCCATCTCCAAATTGTTTCGATTCGAAACTGAAACTCCAACGATCTGGGCGCTGTGGTGTAATGGTTAGGCTCTTCGCCTTGCATGCGGCAAGACCCTAGATCGATCCCCGATCGCGGACGATCTGGGTTTTTTTCTGCTGGGATTTTTTCCCTCTCAGTCCGGGTTGGCCCTTACAGGCACGGTCGAAGTAGATCGTCCCTTATATGACCTTACAGTGTTGCAGGGGGCGTAAAACTGGTAACCAAACCAAACCAAACCAACGATCTGGCTGAAGTGCAAAATTTCCTAGAATTGCACATTAGAAAAATTTTGGAGTCAGTGGTGGAGAGCACAGAGCTCACGATGTAGTAATTACATAGAAAATGACTGGGCAATGGGAATATCGTGACATAGCAACTACATGTATGTGTGTATTATCACAAAGATCCTATCTAGCAGGTTTATGATGTGCTGTAGAGGCACATATTAAAAAAATTTTTTTTTTTTACATAGGCCACATGCCAACTTATCTGTTCTAGTAAATAATTTCACTATGGTATTTAGGACAATAAAGAAGAACACTTTTACTTGTCGGTTTCACGGTTCGATGTTTTATATGGATTAATTTGTGTACATGCTGAAAGATCTAGTATTAGGCTTGTAGTAACAAGCAAGTTTTTTCTTATTGTCGAGTTTTACAGGAAATTATGGGTAACAATTTCTGTCTTGATACTCTCTCTCTCTCTCTCTCTCTCTCTATCTCTCTCACACACACACACATACTCAGACACGTATATACCCCCCCCTCTCTCTCTCTCTCACTCTCTCACTCTCTCAACCGCGCGCGAACACACGCTGACTAGAAACAACAACAGCAAACAAACAAAAAAGAATATTTGTGCTGCCATTCACAGCTGCGACAATAAAAATTCTATATCAGCATGACAAAGCAAGAACAGCAATTACAACAACAACAAAAACATTACAAAAACAACAACAATTATAACGGCAACAGAGCTTAGCATAACATAAACCACATACAAAGCTATAATACTCCCCCACCCCTCAACTCCTCGATCCACCCCATTCAACTAAGCCACCCGGCCTGTATTTAAAATATGTACGGTTAAACTTTTCCTCGTCCTAGATACCCCTCATTCTTACCTGCTGCATGAACTACAACAATCGTCTCTACCCCCCCCCCCCCGCCACACCCTCAACACTTGTTCAAGTTACACACCTTTATACACCTTTGAAGACAATTAATTACATATGTAAATAATCAACCCTCACTTCCCCCCCACTTTAACCCCACCTGTGACCCTTGACATCGACCTGGGCTCATTATCTCCGTGTTGTCTGCAAGATTACCGT
>JAUKPP010258786.1:0-12040 GCA_032273245.1 Phyllaplysia taylori
GGGGGGGGAACAATTGTCATGTTGTTATTTCTTTTTCTCTGTAGACAGCCTAAATGTTAGGAAGGTGATAAAAAAATTGGGCTTGCTATTCTTTTGAGAAACGTGTTACAGAAACAATTTTAAATATAATTTTTTATCAACATACTTAATGTTGCTTTTTGTTTAAAAGCAAAGTGCCTATCTGTCAAAAACTCAAATTCAATCTCGGGGCATGTAGTGTAATGGTTAGATTCTTCACCTATCACACAGAGGACAGGAGTTTGATGTCTACATTGGAGCAGCATCTTTGTCTCTCTGTTGGGATGTTATGTCCCGCTCAGCCTGCTTTGGCCCTGACAGGCAGGCTCACGTCTACGATCTCACAAGGGGTGTAAAACCAAACCAAACCTACCCACACCAGGCAATGACTAAGGATACCGCCCTTTATTTATCTTGCCACATATTTTTTATCGTGATGCATCCAATACTTAGATACTAAACCATCTGTTTCCTTGGGGTCGCCATGGTCTTGTCAATCTTTGATCCTTTCCTCCTTAAAATGAAGTAAATTAGCAATACATTTCAGAACACCCACCCACACATCCCAATTATCATTATTGGACCGCACAGTGGTCTCTGGAGATCTATTAACAACGAATGAATTCTAAATTATATGAATTTCAGTCCTTATTGCACATTCCAACTGAACAATTCACCTATTAGTATGATCCACTTTTGATTGATTATAAAAAAGAGAAGAGAAAAACAGTAGAGTGAAGCCATGAGGAGAAGCTGATGACCAGCCAGCCTCTCTTCTCTAGGTTGTGTAAGATGGATTGAACTAATCAAAGTCGAGTGTTGCCTGACTTCCAGGTGGAGGAAAGGTAAAACCTCACATCTCATGAAACTTAACTGAAGCCGGTGGGTCTTTGCTTCAAGTTCAGTTTGATGACACAGCACATCACGCATGAAGATTAGATCGATGAGAATCTTATGATATGAGTGATTCACATCAAACACTTAATAAGCTCGTCAAGTTGCTCAACAGGGCTTCATATGGGTGTTGAGTTAGGGGTTGGAGTAAATTATGATAAATGCACTGGTTGTCCACTATCTGGCATAAGTAGAGTGGGGCTAAGCTCTCTCAAATCCAGCCGAAATTTTAATGTTGACCAATCAATGTCTTTGGCATCTTTAACCTGGTGATCTTGTCTTTAAGCGAGTTAATCATATAATGTTCATGTGTGCTCACAAACCAGTCTGGGTTCTGACAGTGCCAGAATCTCCGAATAAATCATCATAAAAAATAGAAGAAAATCAGAAATGGACCAATTGAGCGACAGGAAATTGAACAAAATGCTAGATGTGTCAAAACATATTCAAGTGAGACTGAGAAAATTTCTTCTAGGAGAGACGGTAAACCATGACAATATTATTGTTGGAGTCACCATGTTGGGTTTAGTGACCTCACAACTTGCTTTGTGAAGGGTTTCTAATTGTTATTTATTACACATGACGATGAACTCACGAGTTATTAGTATATGATTATATTCTTAATTTTCTAATTTTCTTTTTTTAAGGTTGGCAGATGATGAAACCCACAAGGACATTACCATCACAAATGGGAGTGATCGTGTCAGAGCTCATCGATGTATCGTTCAGGCAAGGTAAGGATTTAGAACTTAAAGAATTCACATCAGCGCCACCAGTGTTTTATGTCAAAATGAATTTTGTTGTGTGCAGAAAAGAACAAGAATCATTTAATGATTGATATTCTGCGAGGCTTTTTAAAAATTCTTTATCATTTCTCAGATGAACAAATAGGTCAAGTGTAAATTGTTATGGTTTTGAAAATTAAAAAAAATTGTTACTACTAATATTATATAGTAGTATGCTACATGAATGGGATGGGCTGGATTTTTATGAGAACTTTTGGTCAATGTAGGATGATGGTGGAGATTCTGAAGGTAAATATTGAACGATCTGCACTGTGCTGCTCTCTGTTTGTGTTTTGTATCTGGAAAGTTTCTTTGTAAAATGTGATTACATAGACTGAGGCCAAGTCAGTTTTCTTTGATTTTCTTAGAAGTGCAGTCAATGGGTTAGGCCATATATTGGAAGCACCATGATGATATTGTGTTCAAGCTTACTGATAGTACTCTGATTTTGTGAGTGCTTTGTTATATATGCATTATTTATCCTGCTTACTTTTTAATAAATTTGTTAACATCCACTTCTCTTCAAGGAAACGGAGATAAAAAGAAAACCCAGGACACTACTTTTCCTGAAAATTTTGTCGAGAGCCTTTTTTTTTCTGCTACTTCAGGTTCAGGGTCCAGCTAGAGACTACTGTAGTACTGTATTATTACCATTTTTAGCCTCATACCAACATCCTTATAACTAATTTTTATCATCAGATTTTTTGTGATAATTTTCATCTCTAACATTTAGGTGCAAGCATCTGTGGCAAGAAAACTGGTTGGTTGAGACAGAAAATGACGATGGCCCAAACATGACGATGTGCGGGCTAAGCAGAGCCCAGCTTGAGGACTTTGTGAGGTAACCTTAACCGTAACCATCTTTGTTTTGCTGGAGTTACTATACCGGGGCTGTGGTGTAATGGTTAGGCTCTTTGCCTATCATGCAGAAGACCCAAGTTCGATCCAACATGGGACAATCTGCATGTTTTTTTGCTGGGATTTTTTCCCTCTAAGCTCGGGTTGGTCCTGACAAGCAGGGTCGAAGTAGTTTGTCTCTTTGATGACCTTACAGTGTTGCAAGGGACGTAAAACTTGTAACCAAACCAAAGCAGTTACCATGTTGAAATATGAAGTTGCTTCTCTGCTCTTGCTTAAGCTGTGCCCTTCTTCATCTTATTGCTGCAGTCCAATGTTAGTCAAGGATTAGTTTTGGCTTTATGACCCTTTCAGAAACAATATCATCATGGAAGAGGTGAAACAAGTTATGTCAATTTTCTTCTCTGAAAGGTTGAAAATTGTAGCCATGACAACTCGGAAGACATTAGGAAAATCATGATTGTGATTTAAACTTGGCACAAGTGTACCTTCACATGGCTGGGGCTTGAACCTATGGCGGCTGCCCTTGATTTCCTGTATCTAAGAAGAATGCTTTGATCAGTATCCGTCACTGATGTGGTCATTATCTTTTGATCACATAGTTTATTCATGTTAGCCTTGGGTTTGGGACGAAAGGGGTTGGGGGGGGGGGGGCGGTAGTTTTTTTTACTGAATAAATAGTGTGGGTTAAATTTAACTTTGAAAGATACTGTAGTAAAATGGATATATATTTTTCCAATCAATCAACGTCAGTTTGTTTTTGTGTCTGAATCTATTTCAGACAAATCTACACAGTCAACGACGCAGCTCTCCTGATGGAGGATTTCCTCCCTGCTCTGTCTGGTGATGGCAAGACGACGACAACTGGGGCAGAGAACGAGGATGTGACACAGATGAATGGACTTTGTAGGGGCAACGGGTCGGCTGATGAATGTGTTGAGTCAGACGTTGTTGCCACTAATGGAGAGGATGGTTGTCAAGGTGGAGATAGAAGTGAAACAAATGGAGAGGAAAGTGGTCGTCCAATTTGTGTGGATAACGATGTTTCAGCTGTGGATGGTGAGGCTAGGGTGGTGGAAAATGAATCGGATACAAGTGAGAAAGATCCGAGTTGTAGTTTGGCTCTTGCTTCGTCCCCTGTGGATGGGTTAGGCAGTTGTGTGGAAAACCCTGAGGATTGCGGCAGTTTTTCTGTTGGTTTGAAGGGAACAGAAGAAAAGCCTCATGGAGAAGAGAGCTACACAGGCATAGGTGAAACAGGAGAACCTTTGTGTAGGAGTCGTGGTAAAGAGTTGACAAAACCTGATGATGGTGGAAATAGAAATGTGGACTCAATTGCAACAAGTGAGTCTGAATTAGAAAGTGGGTCACAGTGTAACGACTTAACTCAAAATGATAACACAGCTGATCAGTCAGGATTAGATGGAGGACCATCATGTAATGGCGAAACTCAAACGGTTGTAGACCCTGTGGTAACCCCAGATAGATCAACAGCTAGTCCTGTGTTAGGCACTACACTAGACAGTGCTGTCAAATCATCCTACTCTTTCTCTATCCCGTATGAAACCTGCAGCCCTCTAGGCCGAGACCTGCTTCAGATGCACTTGCAGGAAATGAACTGCGACTGCTGCCTCGCCGTTGATGGTGTTCGGTTCTTGGCCCACAAGGCTGTGCTGTCGGCCCGCAGTGAATACTTTGCGGCCATGTTGGGTGGGCGGTGGTCAGAAAGCAGCATGGAGTTGATTCAGCTGGAAGGCGTTGCTCCGCAGGCGCTTGAACAGGTGCTGCTCTTCCTGTACGGAGGCGTGGTAGACCTGACGACCCCGTGCGACCTCTTAGATCTGTTCCTCCTGGCGGACATGTACGGCGTTCTGGCTTTTAAGTCTGTCTTGACCTTCTACGTTAAGAAGGACTTGTGTCATTTCTTCCATAAGCCGTGTCAAGGATGCGTGAACCGGGCGCCTGAAGCAATCTCGCTGTGCCATAACTTCAATTTGGAAGAGCTTCAGGCTCGATGTTTAAAGTGGGTTTCGAAATACTTTACCCGTATTTGGCCCACCAAGTTTTTCGCTGCCTTACCGGAGTCCCTACAACAGCTTTGCTTGAACAACATGGTGGCTCAGATGACGAAGCAGAATGTTCTAGATGTCATCATGGACTGTGACAAACTGACCACCAGTCTTCCCAGGATTAAGTGGACAGAAGGAATTCTCTGCTTGCTGACACAATTGATGGACTTGGCCATTGAGTTTACGTCTTCTAACTTCATTGATGTTATCGGAACATACGAATTCCTTCAGTGGGCAAAAGTTGCATCATGGAAAGCTGGGGTTCTGGAAGAGATTTTCAACTCTGTTATAGACTCTCTTTCAGTGGATACTGCCTGCATTGTGTACGAGACCTTGGTGGCTTTGAAGTCCCAGCAGCTGAGTCTGGACAGCCCTGATGCCGATGTGATTGGCTTGTTAGATTCTATGCTGATACGGTGTGAAAAATTCCTCCGCACTCATATCCACCAGGTCACTCGGTGCAGTCAGTGGAATCAGCTAATGAAAGACACCCAAACGAAAATTCTCGAAAACTCCTCATATGTGTATTTTGCAGATTTTCCTGACCCAAAACCCAAACCCAAACTCATACCAAAGACAAGGTCGAGACCTCCAGAGCCCAGAGTTAACGTCAGGGAAAATCGTAGACCCCCACTGGCAGCAGCGGCCAGACAGGCACAACCTGGCCAGCACCGGCCTGCACCGGCGGCGTCAAGTACAAGCCGTGGTGCTGCTGGTGCAAATAGGTCACAAAATACCAGGCCGACAAGTGCGACTCAGGGTCAAGGAGGAGGAAGAGGAGCAACATCAGCCAGGAGAGGTGGAGGGAGAGGTAGAGGAGGAGAGAGGAGCAATGTAAAGCCTGGGTCTGGAAGTTCAGCGGCTCCAAAATCTCCCAGCGTTGACGAGGCGACGGAGGTTAAAGTGTCGTCGGAGCTTGAGAGTCAGGAAAATGTTCAGCCAGTAAGTCCAAGTCCGTCATCAGCTCATGCTGTAGATCAATCCGCTCTTGATGTAGAAGCCGGTATTGGGAGTTCCCAGATTTTGAAGTCGGTTGATAGATATCCAGATCAGGTCAATGAGGTCGTAGAGGCACAAGGCATTCTCAGTCCAGAGATGTCACAATCGTTGAATCCAGGTCTTTCACAAGCTGAAGCAAGTCCATCAGATAGTAATATTAATGACTCAAGTGTCGATAAGGAAAGATCTTTTTCTCCGAGACCCGAGGAGACTGACCAGACTGAGGTCACAGGGTCACCTCACAGTGCTGTTCACAAGGAGAAGCTTCGGCCGTTAAGCCCGAGTCCCTCACGTCTTCAAGCAATGAGTCAAGCTGCCAAAAGTGGAAGTGTTGTGCTGAAGTCTCCTAAACTGCTTCGTGCGGAGCAGGCAAAATCATTGAGGTCACAACTCCCGGTGCGGGACAGACGGAGCTCGTCTCCGAGGCCCTGGAGAACTGTAAGTGAGTCCAGCACAACTGAAGTAAATCTGGCAAGCTTTATGGAAAAAAATGCGATCACAACAAGCAATGACTCTATTCTCTCTGACTACAATGCTAATAAAAGTGTGTCTGAAAATTGTGGAGTTGCTGATGAAAAGAGATTTGATGATTTCAATAACCGTAATGTATCAGACAGGTTTGCTGACATTGATAATCAAAGATCATCGGGTAATCTTGAGGAGGAAATGGTTTGCAGCTCTGCCCCGTCTGCGTTGTATCTGAATGTGTCTGGCAACAGTTTGCCGACAGTTGAGAGCAGTTTGGTCCTAGACAACCAGCGTGATACATCGCATGCTACCAATGTGTCTGCTTCATCTGCCGGGGCTGCTGAAGTCCAGAGACGGCCACAAGTGAAGGTTGTGAAGATGAACAGACCTCTCAGCGTCGGCTTTTCTGTCCCAAAAGACTGAGTGTAGAACAAACAGTTTTGCAGTGCATGAAAGTGGTGGGTTTTTTTAGGCTTTGGCCTATAGGCCTAAATCTTCTGTCATTGTTATAACAATTTAGTTGATTTCAGGTAGAAAGGTGATGATCTACTGCAGATAGATTAGTAATGATCTCCCTGAAACTGGTATATGTCCAACTGTGAAAGTTGATACACGATGTTGTGATGTATACCGGGTGGAAACATTATTGCCTTCAGATATTGAGAATTTTACAACAATGTGCTTGTATGTTTTTAATTTATCATAAAGTGCAAAATCAACTCATCACACACAACCCCAATGTTTAGACATTGTCATGATTTAATGCATGAGAACAAAAGGAAAGGGGAGGGGGGCAAAGTTTCAAATGGCTGCTGTTTATTTTTTCCAAGCCCAAACAAAGTAAATCCAGGCCTGAAAATGGCTGGCAGCGATTTAAAAATGTGCTCCTTTCCCCCCCTACACATTTTTTGAAAGTTTGTTATGGGTCAGATTCTCTTCCTCACACTTTCTGCTCTTTGACTCATTTAAGATATTATTTTATTTTATGAGACTTTAACATTTTTGTATTGTTTTGAGTTTGTGAACATTTATGTTACACGGCATTCATTACAACACAGTACTGTAGTCTTTTTGTACATGCTAAAACAGTTTGTATCATTTTACTCCCTGAGTTTTTCTGTGATATTTTTATGGTGAGTGTTGTGTTTTTGAGCAGCAACACAACTTTTTGTAGCTTGTATTTATAAGTTGTCATCGCTGCTTCCATGAGGATGCGAACATTGTCTGCTGAGGAAGTAAATCTGTGATTGATAAACATCCTCTCTAGTGGTGATCTCTACCCATTGATGCCAGTTTTGTTGTAATGTACTTATTTTGGTTTGGTTACCAGTTTTACGTTCCTTGCAACACTACTGTAAGGTCATTTAAGAGACAGGCCACTTCTGCCCTGCCTGTCACTGGTGTAAAGAGAAGCCATTTCAAAATCAATGATACCACTGTACCTTTTTCCAACAAGGCTAAGAACCTTGGTATCTACCTAGACTCAGATATGTCTATGAATGTACAAGTACAAGTAAATTATGTCATTCGTAGTATGTACCTTGATCTCAGAAGAATCAGTAAGATAAGGCACCTCATTTCAACTGATATTGCACGCATATGGTATTAGAAGCTCAGACAGATAGGAAGGAGCATAATTATTCAGGCATTTATGGCACATGGTGGAAACTTTATATTTGATTCTTTTGTCAACTGGAAGCCAGTGCAGGGCATTTAACATTTCTGATACAGAATCTTTCTTTTTTTCTTCAGCTCTAATCTTTTGCTGTGCTATTCTGGGCCACTTGTAATTTCCTCATTTTTTCACATGAGGTTCCTGACAAAATGGAGTTGCACTAGTCAAAGTTTTGACAAGATGAGAAAGACAGATAGCATGCGTGCAATATCAGGCAGGCAACTTTGACCCTGTCTGTCATGGCCAACCTAGGCCTGAAGGGTCAAAGCACCAAAGCAGAGACTTGGAGTTGTCATCCTCTGCATGATAGGTGAAGAGCCTAACCTCTACACTACAGGCACTCCTTGCCTGTTTCTGTACCATACTGTATGTTTTGTGATATTGAAGTCTGTTTAAAATTCTTGTAGTGGTAGCTGTACTGAGTGTGTAGCTATGCTGTATGTAGATATTGAATGTCTGTCTGACAGTCTTCCATTTATGAACATGTTGTTCATCTTCTTGCCTTTCAGCTTTGCAGCATACAACATGAAATTGAAATGCACATGTCTCTTTTCTTAGAGAAATTTATGTAAAGCTCTGAGATCATATAGTGTTCTTGTTATACATTGTATCTCGGAGTTCTTGATATCTGAGTCAGACCCAACTAGAGATAAAGATAGGACGTACAACAGGCGACAATTAGGGAGCGGGGATATTTTTGGGTCAAATCTAAGATTTCCTTTATATTTGTAGTGAATTATCATCTGATGCTACCACTGTCTTAGGAGAGACAAGTGACTTCGCACAAACTGCGCTACAGGCTTCGTGGTAGGTGGTAGAACACAGTTAACTTTAGAGCACAAAGTGTATCATTGCTGGATACGCCTGTCAAATGGTACGACACGCGCACAGCGCAGGATGGGGAGGGGAGGGTTTTATGTTGCACTAAGAGTACAGCAGATCTGTACTACGCATGAGATGCCGGAAACAAAGAATGCATAAGCAAGTCACAGGCTCTTCTACCTCCCACATACTCAGGCCCCACAATATAATACCAACAGTGCTGCCCAAATAATGAGCTTAGCAAGGCAATCTCAAGTATTGTGTTGAGCAAATTAATGGTATCTATGGCTTCACTTTGTGGGCCTGTGGTTCTTCAGTTGACGCTCATAGAGGGTTTGGCATCTGAGGTTATACAGTCTAGCACGCTCGTAGCAAAATCCGCAGGATCCTGAAATCTTTCGCAATGTACGAATACTCGTTATCGCTACAGTTTATTATTAGTATTAGTACAGTAAAAGATGTTGAGCTCAGAATTCCACAAGTTTTGCAGAATTTAATCTGAGACTTAAAATTTTTTATTCATCTCCGCAAGAAACAGCGGTTTCCGTCAATGGAAAGGGTCATCGTATTTACCTCCAGTCCAAAACAGGAAGTCAAGAGGCTTTCCTCCTCTGGAGTTGTCTCCCTCTCATTCGTTGGCCAGGTTGGCAGTTCCAAGTCAAAGTATGATTAACACATAATCATATAGTGCCACTCCCTCCCTCCCTCCCTCCTCTGAAGTAATGTTGTTCCTTCACTTAAATTTACCTATTATGTAGTTTCACTGCCTTCACATCAGCAGATTTGGAATCTTCAGAAGCCCCTTCTTGAGTTGCTGTGTCTTCTGCCGATCGGCAAATATCCACGCATTTTTCAAGTTAGCAATGTTACAGCCTTGGGCACTTCACAACCTGTCTTGTTTACATGACTCGAAACAAAGTAAACTGAATAAAAAAAATAAAAATAAATGTTAGGTACAATCTCAGCTCCATTGAGATGTCTTTTTGTTCTCCTGAGGTTGGCTCTACATAGGGTCGGGGGGTGGGGTGGGGGGGATACATGTCTTGACTCGAGGATAACTATGTCCTCTGCCGGATGTTGCTTAAAAAAATGTCTTATGTTTGCATGGTTCCGAGTGGCTTGAGGCGTACCGGGCCCACTTTTCAGATGGCCTTACAACCGACGTTGCACCTTGGCAACAATTGCCTTCTCCCCATGGCCACTTTCAGATTGCTGTGAATATAGTAGCGCTAAAAATAAAAAAATAAAACGCTTCTGAGTCCGAATTTTGGTCAAACTGCATCTCTTCTGCTGGTCTGGACCTGTACCTTGGTCTATCATCAGCTGTTGTTTTGGTTCCTGACTGGCAAACCTTTTGATAGTGTCCTGTTTTGTTGCAGGTATTGCACCTTGCTGTGTGAGCTGGGCATTGAGACCTTGGCTGGTACAAATAGCCACAATATCGACAGGAAGAAGTGGGCTTAGCGGGTGAAAATTGTGATTGCATTTGTGTACCAGGACGCTGGGATTTGCGATTTGTTGGTTGGCTTCGGTATTTCACCGCCTTCACAGCAGCTGATCTGGAGTCTTTGAAAGCCTTTTCTTGAGTTGTGGCATCATCTGCCGATCGGCAAATATCCACGCATTTTTCAAGTGTCAGTTGCCTTTCTTTCAAGAGGTCAGTGCGAGCCTGGAGGTCATTAATTCCTGTGACAATCTTGTCTCTTATTAAAGAATCTCTGCAATCATTGCAGAAGTTGCAGGTCTTGGCAAGATGGCTGAGATCTGCAAGGAACATATCGAAGATTTCATCTTGCTCTTGGTTTCTTTTGTTGAAATTGAAACATTCGTATGTTTTGTTTTGTTCTCCGATGACAAATTCGTCAAATTTATGGATGATTACTTGTAGTGAACGGAAACCCATCGTGGATTCTGAGGGCTTCATCATCGAGGCTATGAAGAAATAGTGCTACCTTAAACTTGTACTCTAAGTGTTCCAGACGTAAGTGATAGAAGGGCATAGCTATTCCATCTTTGCTTAAATAACTTCCAGGTCTCTTCTGGATTAGTTTTCCTGGTGGTTTAATGTCTCTTCAGAGGCGTGGGTACGGGTCCCTCTGCTGCTACTATGTTGTATTTACCTCCAGTTCAAAACAGGAAGTCAAGTGGCTTTCCTCCTCTCGAGTTGTCTCCCTTTCATCCGTTGAGTGGGTTGGTAGTTCCAAGCCGAAGTATAATTAACACCATACATAATGCTGCACTATTGGCTTGTGTTGTGTAGTGTGTAGTCTTGTGTGCTAACACCCGTCGCTGAGGCTTCTATTGTGTAGTGTGTAGTCTTGTGCGCTAACACGCATCGCTGACTATAGAACCGGGCCTTCACGGTACCATAGACACCCCCCCCCCCCCCACACACACACACACAGTTGTTCTTTACAATATTTGACTTGTTTGTTCTTAGAAGCACCAGACGTTTTGGGTGTTTTTGCCGTCCCAGGAAAATAATTTCTTTTACACGTAACGGAAGTGTGTACAGCTATCGTTGAAAACTTTTGTGCCGTAAGTCAAGTAAAGGCCCAACACAGCCTTAAAAAAACATGTCATTGGCCCATATAATCCCCTCCACTAGAAGTAGTAGCCAAGCAATTCACCTACTTGTATTCATTGACACTATGCTCACTCTTTCTCTCTCTTTCCTCTTGGCAAATCGATTGATGAAATTTGTGGGTTGTTTTTACTTAGAACTAGCCTCGCAGATGCCGATCTTTTCACTATGTAGACTATGTAAGAATTGATTTAGGCTATGTGCGTGTTACAAATACAAAGAATATAGAGAAAAATTTTGGGACCTGAAAAAACAATATATGTACGTTTTCGCTATGTGCATGCTGGACTGTCGTTTGATTTGTTTGATTTGAACTTCATTTAAATGTCTCATTACAACCAAGGTTGCGACTCAGAGGTGTTTTAACAAAGACAAAGAAGGGGAAAAATGGGGATTTTCATTTTTCTCATAAGAGCCAAGGTAGCATTACATGTACTTTGGTGCTCGTTGTACACGTATGGTTTAGTCTTGAAAATGGTTGATTTAAAAAAAAAAAAAGAGAATGAATATATTATAGGGCTTCCAGACGAAGAGCATTGTAAACAAAAATTGGATTTCTATTATTTTAGTTGCTGCCCTTGCTGTATTCAATATTAAGTCTGAAATACTGCACTGGAAATTTTCTTCAACAAAACATCCTGAAAACCATGATGAATGACCCATAAGAACTCTGCAATGCTACAACAGTACGGTACATACCTGCCATCAAATCTGTGCAAATTTCTTCAACTGAAAGAAAGGGATCAATTGCATTTATCTTGTCATGAAACCCTGTGGTTTTTTTGTAACTGTGTGGTTATGTAAGAAACAGGCTACTTCGAAGTTGCCTGTCAGGGCCAACTAGGGCGAAGAGGGGAACAGTCCCCGC
>JAUKPP010258797.1:0-12039 GCA_032273245.1 Phyllaplysia taylori
AGAGAGACAGAGAGAGAGAGAGAGAGAGAGAGAGAGAGAGAGAGAGAGAGAGAGAGAGAGAGAGAGAGAGAGATGTGTGTGAGAGGGAAAGAGTGCAAGAGAGTGAGAGATGTGTGTGAAAGAGAGAGAGAAAGAGAGGGAGAGATGGTGTGTGTGTGCGTGTGAGAGAGAGCAAGAGAGAGAGAGAGAGAGAGAGAGAATGTGTGAGAGAGAGAGAATGTGTGAGAGAGGGAGAGATTGTGTGTGTGAGAGAGAGAGCAAGAGAGAGATTGTGAAAGAGAGACAGAGAGAGAGATGTGTGTGTGTATGTGTGTGTGAGAGAGAGCAAGAGAAGGAGAGATGGTGTGTGTGTGAGAGAGAGAGAGAGCAGGAGAGAGATTGTGAAAGAGAGACAGAGAGATGTGTGTGTGTGTGTGTGTGTGTGTGTGTGTGTGTGTGTGTGTGTGTGTGTGTGTAGTATGGTAGTGCAGCAACGTGTGCAGCAGCAGCAGCGGGCGGGCGGGGCCTGCAGTGGTGCAGCAGACTGCAGCACACAGTTGGAGTGAGGCAATTCACAGCATGTCATCTCTCTCTCTTCCTCCCCCTCTCCCCCCCCCCCCCTCTCTCTCTCCTAACTTGACCCAGTTAAGTCAAGTGGTAAAAGTGGCAAAGGAAGAGTTGTGTCTGAGATTGCATAGTTTCTCTTTTTTTTTTTTTTTTGGTTGCATTTTTTTTTCTTTTTTAGTTTACTTTGCTTTTTTTTCTTCCTATTTTCACTTGTTTGTTGAGGGTGTGAAATATAGATACAGAGAGTGTTAGAGATGGAGAGAGAGATAAATACAGAGAGAATTGGAGAGAGATACAGAGAGAGTTAGAGAGAGACAGATACAGAGAGAATTAGAAAGAGAGAGGTAGAGAGATAGATACAGAGTTAGAGAGAGAAAGTTAGAGAGAGAGAGAGATACAGAGCGAGAGATACAGAGAGAGATAAATACAGAGAGAATGAGAGCGAGAGATACAGAGAGAGATAAGATACAAAGAGAATGAGAGAGAGAGAGAGATACAGAGAGAGAGATACAGAGAGAGTTAGAGAGATAGATAGATACATAGAGACATGTTCAAATAAAAAAAATTGTGTGACAGTCTGACTGTCTGTTTGTTTTATCTCTCCTGTTTGTAATGCTGAGTTTTGTGAGAGAGTATGTACGCCTAGTGGGATTGAGAGAGAGAGAGAGAGAGAGAGAGAGAGAGAGAGAGAGAAAGAGAGAGAGAGAGAGAAAGAAAGAGAGTAAGTGTGTGTAGTGAGAGAGACAGAGAGAGAGAGAGAAGAGAGACAGAGAGAAAGAAAGAAAAGTGTGTGTGTGTGAGTGAGAGAGAAGAGAGTGAAAGAGAGATAGGCCTGCATGGAATTGCGCACATTGTGCATCTGTGTGACAGGCTAGTGCTGTGAAGATTTTAGGGAGGGAGAAAAAGAAAGAAAGGGCCCAGATGCCTCCCTGAAAAAAAAAACTGGACCATAGTAGAACACACAGACTGAATCACATTACAGGAGACTAGCAATTCTTTTTTTTTAAGGGGACTAGAAAAAGTATAATGATAAAACTAGCCTACATGAGAGAAGATTTTGGATATTATTTCAAACTTGAGATGTAGTGAAGTAAAAGGAGTTAGAAGTCAGTTTTTAATCCTTAAAATACCTGTGATTTACCATTTTAATGCACATTGCGCATCTCATCAAGATGAAAATGGGCAATAGAAATACAATTCATTATTTTTACTATTATTATTATTATTATTATTATTAAGAGTTAGAAGCATTTGTATGAGGGTTGAGCTTTTGGCGAGGTTGAAGGGGTGGATGTGGACACAAAAAAAACACCATGTGATACAGATTGTGAGTGAGTGGGAAGAGTGAGAGATGGGAAGAGAAGGGAGAGGGGAGGAAGACAGACAGACAGACAGACAGACAGACGGACAGATCAACTAACAGGCAAATGGAAAAATACAGATAAAAAAAAAAAGAAAACAGAGAGAGGGGGAAGGGGGAGAGAGAGAGAGAAAGAGAAGAGGGAGGGAGAGATAGAGAGAGAGAGAAAAAAGGGAAATAAAGGAGATACAATCTTGGCCCTTCCATTCAGACATGCCTTATCTCAGACCTGCCTTTCAGGATTTGATAGGGAGAAAGAAAAGCATTAGAGAAGAAAGAACTAGCACATGGTGCAAAAGAAAAAGAAAAGAAGGGAAGAAGGGAGAAGAAAAACAACCCAAAACCCAGCAAATAAGGGGTGAAGGGAAGGAGGGAAGAGAGGAGGAAAAAAAAAACATGTCACAGAAGCACAGGGCGCCCTAGATGTGGCCACTGCACACAGCACGGTCTCCCCAGGTTTGAATTGTGCGCCTTGCTGACACAAGCTGATGTAAGCGGGCCGCGGATTGGCTGCGCGGGGCCAGACGCAACGCCTCGATTGGCCAACGCGCATCAACGCATGCGCAGGTGTGTCTGTCTGTGTGTCTGTCTGGTGGTAAGCGCAGCAGCAGAGCCGACCAGGGGGGGGACCCGCGTGTTTTCTCTCTAAAGAGAGCGCGCTCTCAGTGGACTCTCTACTCAACTACACTAGTTTGACTATTTGCTGGTGGTACTTGTGTGTTTGAATGCGTGCAATTGAGTGCATGTGTGTGTGTGCATGAGTGTGTGTGTGTCCGCCTGTGCTCAAGATTTTCAACAAGGGATCATAGCTGTGTTCCAGTTCTTATGCTTGCTACACATCATTTTTTTTCGTCCTTCCGCATTTGATGCCGGCTTTTGAGTGGTGTTACATTGGTGTTACATACCTCCAATTTGTGTCTGGAAAATTTCTTATGTTGTAATTCTGTGAGGATTTGCAAAGGACTTCGTGTGACTAAAGTGATGAAATTGCAGGACTGGACTGATATAGTCCTAAAGTGTTTAACAGAGGTGCATATTGCCTTTATACTTAAATATTTTAATGACTGTTATGGAGACTCTTTTCTTTATCCACTATATTTCCAGCCCTTTTGATACTTTTGTATTCATCTCGTTCTTCTATCTTTTTCTTTTTCATTAGAATGCTTCACTTACTATTTATTGATTTTCTCTAACTTTGACATATTTCAAAATTTTATCCATGTATTTTTTTATCCTTATTTTTTTTTTTTTACTTGTTTACATGCTTTATTTTCTATTTGTTCATTTGTATTTTATTTTTTTCCACTTAAATCAATTATAAATTTGACAAATCTATTTTTTCTTTAAGTTTCTATGGGTTATAAAAACTATGTATTTCTTTATTAATTCCCCTACTTTTTTTGTACTCGAGTCTCCATTTCATCTTACGTAGAATCAAATTTCTTGGGTATTTTACGGACATTCTACCTTGTCCCGGGTAGTTACCAATCTAAAAGTATGAGACCTTCATATCATAATGGGTAGCGATTGAGCAGAAAAAAACATATTCCCCATAAATGATAAACTAAAAGTCCTCTGTCTCTGAGAGAGTATTTATATGTGAACAGATCTATATCAGCAGCTGGCATCAGGAGTAAAGCATTGTTTCAAAATTTGTACCATTCTACTGCTCCAGCAAGCTCCTCTTGATTCTTGAAGAAGGCATGCCGTGACGATAGTTGTGTCAGGTCTTCCAGGCAATGTTTTGACATTCTTCTGGGCAGGATTACCCAATCAACCTCATAACTGCCTTGTCGGGGAGGAGGTCTGATGGGAGAGTTTGTGTAAAAACATGAAGTACCGGATGACACACAAAAAAACCTTTGCTCTACAAAAAACACCCGTAGAAATTTTTAACATAAAGATATAAACACCAAATTTTGTAGAATGAGATCAACCGGAAAGCTTGTGATAAAATTACCGGACGACACAAAAAAAACCTTTGTCCTAAAAAAAAACACCTGTAGAATTTTTTAACATAAAGATATAAACACCAAATTTTGAAGAATAAGATCAACCGGAAAAATTGTGATAAAATTACAGACAAAACCTCAAAGTATGAACGAAATTATGTCACATTTTCCATATGATAAGTACTACATGTATCTTTTTTACTTGAATACTTTTATTATTTCTATTTATTGTTCTTAAAATCTTATTCTGTGTTGTTGTTTTTTCTCTGTGTATCCACATCCTTTGGTTTTTTTCCTTTTTTTCTCAAGTTTCAGCTTGCCATAAAAATAGCATGCTTGAAAGAGAAAAGAGAAAAATTTAATTCATTACCTTGAAACTGAAAATTACTGAGGTGAAAAACATATAAAATATATCTTTGCTTGCTTAAGTACAAAACAAAACAAGAAGAGGCTAAAACAGCTGAGGCTGGCGCTTCTATAGATCTATGTACGAAAATACAGGAGAAGCATTTTCTGCATCTACTTTTAAAACTCTTGATGATAGACAACGAAATAAAAAAGAATGGAGCTTCAATGAGTAGTGAAGGATATCTCTAAATGCTCCGCGCAGCCAATCCGCGGGTCGAAGTAGCCCGTCTCTCAAATGACCTTATAGTGTTGTAGGGGTTGTAAAACTGGTAGTCAAACCAAATGTTCCAATGCAAATAAACAATAAAAAAAAAAAAATAAAAAAAAATCTTAATCCACCATTATCCACCCCTAATAATAAGCAGTTTGGTACTATCACAGAATTTACGATCAAACATAAAATATATGGTTCTGTTCTCCCAACTCATCTCTAATGTACACACTTCTCTCTTCTTCAGGGATTTGAACTAACAGCTGAAGACATAATCACGGAGATCTACCACAAGCTGTTCCACATCCTGGAAGTCAAGTACATGGGTCATTCAGTGCGACATCAAAGATGTGAAGTCCGTGTTGTCAACTCAAGAAAGACCCAAGACACTTCCTCACTTAGCACCAGCAAACACTGGGGATAAAACATTTAACAGTAAGTGACTATTGCATTTGTGCTCCAAATAAAATAAACGAAAATATCATCAACTTTTGGTGGCTTTCAAATTACGCGTTTTTCTCCTTTTGAATAGACTGAAATGCATTTTAAATGGATAGAGAAGGTTTGAAGGCAAAAAATAAAAAATTCACAGTAAAAATTGCTGAACACGACGTAAAAATGCCAGAATCTCCTTTCTCCTTGACGAGTTCCGGATTTCACGGAGTTGCAACACATATGTGAGATCTTTTCAATCCAGATATAAGTAAAAGTAAAAAAAGAAAAAAGAAAAAAGAAAAAAAAAACTAATTGCAAAAACTAAAAGTAATACAAAACCACCAGGCTGCAGACTGTTGGTAGATTTTGACCCAAACTGTCCTCCCAGTAGCCATCCATGGACAGGTTCCCACGGACTTCACCCTGGAATTTCTGGGGAGAAAAAAACATGTTTTTCTTGACAATTCAAACAAAGCTAATTAACTTGAAGCAATGATAATTGGTCGCTTTTAAGCACAAGTAGGCTAACACTATTCTTTACTTATATCGGGTTAGCCCAGTTGCACTTAGAGGCGAACAATGTGGGTTGGTTTTTTTATTTTCTATTTCTAGTTAAAGAAAGAGAGTCATACTGAAATGGTTATAAAATCTAAAACTCGTTGCAGGAGAAGCTGCTTAAAAAATTATATTTCTTATCACACCACTTGTAATGTTGGACACCCTGGAACCATTTAATACACAAACTAAGAATAATGGTGATTTCTCCTACAATTTCCCATCTCTTCTCTTTAAATTCAGCAACAAAAACAGTATTCTGTTTCTTTGTGACCACCGGCGCTGTGGTGTAATGGTTAGGCTCTTCGCCTGTCACACGGAAGACCCGAATTCAATCTCAGGCAGGAACGATCTGGTTCTGTTCTGCTGGGATTTTTTCCCCTCTCAGCCCGGGTTGGCCCCAACAGGCAGGGTGAAGTAGCCTGTCTCTTAAATGACCTTACAGAGTTGCAGGGGACGTAAAACTGGCAACCAAATTCTAACCAAATTCTTTGTGACCGAATAAACGGTGGAGTGTCTGCTAATCACCACACTTGTACTAGATATAAGACACATCATAGGAGCAAAAATCGAGCTTCTAAGTACTAAGAAATTTTGGTTCATAATATCCTCTAAGCAGTTTTTACTATTGTTAGTAATATCTAAAATGGATAAAGGTTTGTAGGGAAACAAATTATGGAACATATTTATCATAAATCGTTCCACTGAATAAATTCCAGTTACAAAGAGTTAAACAGAAGAACTGAATCCGTCCAAAAATACCATGAAAAACTTTTCAGACAAGTTTCTTTTGATCACAGGCATCTGGAGGCCACAAACAGACATTCTCTACTTTTCTCTAAACTTCTCTCAAGATTCATTAGTAAAACCAGTAGGCCCTATGAATGAAACAGAAAAATTGTCTTTGCCAATGAAAAATGTGAACAACCTTGTTAACAAGCTATCTAATCACGAGGCCTACTATAACATATTAATCTGTTTCTGTTGACTATGTGCGCATTAATGATAATATGAAATAGTTTCTTTTCTAACAGATGTAATGTCTCCATTTTTTAAGGCAGCCAATGTGTCATAACAGTGTGCTTGATTTCTTTACTAAAGTATCAGCTAAAAAGTTATGCCAAATGTTTATTGATCCCGTAAGGTATCTGATGGTAAATTTATGTTAATTTCTGAACAACAAAACAGAACCATAACTTTTCTAATTTTGATTAAAAGCTTTGTCTATCTATTCAAAGATGGGACATCTTTAAAACCTATCCTGTATATTTACAACAACTATTTTCCCTTTTTGTGCCACAGATTCTGGTGCGAACAACTGGAGACAACTCCTGAAATACTTGAAGCATGAAGCCATCAGGAGTGGCGCCCCTTGTCAAGCTAAAATGGATTCCTCTTGCCAGCTGTATTTATATAGATTGGAGTAAAAATCACTTTTTACTTCACTTTGTATTTCCACACGCGTCGCAAGCTCTTTCGAATCCTTTGGGATCCCAGATTGCAGTATCTCTGTTGGAGAGCCTCTTTCATCCTCGTTCGTATATAGATTGGGCCTCACAAGGAGGGTGAAGCAGCCAATCTCTTAAATGACCTTATCGTCTAAAAGAGGACTTAAACTAAAAACCAAATGAACCAAGAAATTAGTCCCTCAAGTCCTCAAGACCACTTACACAGCTCTCCTGACCCAGCCACATGAATGCAACTCCAAAAACATCTCGGCAACACCTCCACATCGTAATCTGCATTCATCACACGTCCCGCTGTGTGGATTATCTACTCCTGCGACTCCAGCACAGGGGATCCAGCTGAGGAGAGAGAGAAACATCTCGGTCAAGGGCATAACCTGCACGTTATCTCTACAAATCACCATTATTTAACATGGTAAAAAACCATTTCAAACATGTTATTATATTACCATTATTACTAATAGTCAAACGGTGTATAAAAATATAAGAGTCATGAACTTTAGTTTCAAAAGATGAATTAAATAGGTGGGTTTTATTCTTATTTTGCCGACGTTTCGGACATACAAGGCCTTCTTCAAGTTCATAGAGCCGCCAGCATCTTTGGCTGTTTAAGCCTACTCAAAAATATAGAAGACACGCAACAATTCAAGCAGTAGTTCAAATTTGATGAAAACGTGATTTTCTAAAATTTGGATTATAGGCTACTGGCGCATGACAATGATATAGGCCTACACATCGAAACTGGTCCCTTGCCATCACAGTGGAATGCGCAACCACATTACTAAACAATAATAATGCAAATCATTTATATATAGCCTAGTGCCCACTCCTGTGTAAACACAGCTCTAGTCGCTTAACAATAGTTCATTCCCTTACTCCGTTTTTATGCTAGGAAAAAAAACAGGGTTATTTTCATCGCAGTGCATTCAGACTTGCCCCCTCCTCTCCGGGAAATCCCACTGTTGTTGCTATTTTTATCGAGTATGGGACAGCTCTATTCTATACTAGGCCTACTACCCCAGCAGACCTGATGACATTTTTAGACAATTTCAGTTTCCTAAGAAGCAAACAGTGCAAACTATCATTTCACAGGCAATACAACATTTATTCTGCTGTGCCGAGGCAGACCGACGTATCTGCAAAGTTTGTTAACTTTTACATCTTCATTTAAAGATGCTGCCATGGCATGGCCCTTCAGTTACATCTGTTTGCCATAGTGAAACATCCTATTTGTAGTGAAGATATGTCTTCCTCCCTTAGATACAAGATGCAGAATGGGTATGGGCGTCCATTTAAACGAAGATGCAGGGATTAATAATTCTTTAAAGATACGTCACCTGCCTTGGCACGGCAGAATATACTGACAAGATCTTTTGCTAGTGATCAACAGGCTACGGCTAGGGGAGTGCAATGTTCAATTGAAGTTGTGGAATAAACAGACACACTCTAAATTACCACACACATACACACACACAAACACACTCCAGAAACCCATGACCAAATATCACAGGGTGGTAGCTCAACTATATCGTAAATTGATTTTTCCAACTTTACAGGAGAGGTATAAAACTGATTTTCTGCTACAATAATAATCAATCTATGATAGTATAGAATTTTACCTCTAGCCCTTCTTTATGAAATACCGGACTCTCAGGAGTTTTACAGAATACGCTCCCCTTGTCAGACCATTAGGATATATTGCGAAAAAGTTATTTTCATAAAAAAAACTACAATAGCCATGCTGACCTGCGATATAAAATGAACAACCAAACATACACACTGGTGTACACCTTTGAATGTGTGGATCAAGGGAGATAATAGTAATCCAATTTCAAGAATTATCATCTACGGTACCTAACAACTACCAAATACCCCAGATGGATGTAAAATTCGGAGGTCCTGCCTCATAAAAGACCTTTTGGTGTTGATAGAACGTTAAACCAAAACCAAAAACTTCCAAGGACAAATTCTAAAGAAACTTAATTGAAGTCAAACATAATTTCGTCAGAAGGTCTGACGCAAAAACAGTAACCTGTTTGGTATGAATTTGATAAAATATTACGGCATTATCAGCATGGTAAAGTCATTTATAGGCTTAAGAGTGCATCTAGACACAAAGGTACCTACAGCGACATCAACCACCCTCTTACAAGAAAAGAGAAAACGAATATACATAGAAATATGGAAAGAAAAAAACAATTTATTGATCTACTACTGCTACATTAGATCTGTATAGATCTTCATTGCTTAGGTTTTCAAACCCCTAATAAAGAGTAAGAATACATAGTTTAACACTAGCAATTTTCAGTAGGTGCCTGAGATGCAGAGCATTGTGAAAATTAGGAGGATAGTTCCTACTATAGCCTAATAATAAGTGGTATTAAAATGCTTTGACACTACACTAACATTACACTAGGTTTATGCGTAAATTATTTGTGAAATAATCATAAGAGTCCACCATGCACAGTTCAAGAGAAAATATGAATCACAAACGAAACTAATAAGTCATAACAAAATGCTTTCCATGAAAAAGCCTTTCAACTTACATAAAGAGTACTTTATTCAGTGAAAGAATTTTAAGATTCCACCACACATAGTTCAAGAGAAAAATAAGAAGTCCAGACCGGCGTCTGTGGTGTTATGGTAGGCACTTCGCCTATCACGCAAAGGAAGTGAGTTCCAGGCCCGCGTGGGGCAGTATGTTTGATCGAGTATATCTCCATTTTTGTGCTAGGACATTGTCCCTTTCAGCCCGGATTGGCCCTGACAGACAGGGTCAAGAAGCCTGTCCCTTAAATGACCTTACAGTGTTGCGGGGGGACATTAAGCCAAAACCAAACTTGTATAATTTAGACTGTTCCTCTTCCTCTTCTAGAGCCCTTAAAGGGATTTAAGTTGAAGATCTTCATTGCTCCTGTTTTCACCAACCTAAGAACGCATAGGATTTAGGAATACATGGTTTAACACAAGTGTCAAAATTTGCATTAGGTGGATGAGAAAAAAAATTGGAGCACAATAGACACTAAGTTTGCCTAAAGAGACTATCTGAGGAGTGTAAGTGTAAGACCAAGGCTTGTCTTCTAGATGATATATATCGGTGCTGTAGTGTAATGGTTCTAAAGGCTCTTCCGAGTCTTCGTCTGCTATGCAGATGACCCGAATTCAATCTCGACCCCGGACAATCTGCATTTTTTTTCTGCTGGGATTTTTTCCCTTCTCAGGCAGGGTCGAAGCAGCCTGTCTCTTAAATGACCTTACAGTGTTGAAGGGGACGTAAAACCAAACTAGGTGATAATGTCTTCGTAGCTCCTCTTTTTGCCTACAAAAGGAGGTGTAGGAACACATGGTTTAACACTACACTGATTATTTAGCAAAGGGGGAATACCCCACTACATTCTTTGTACTGTTTGACCTTATGCAAAACAACCAACAACTAGATTCCTGACAGGAAAGTGATAAAGGGATAGCCTACTGTTTGAAACTAGGAGCACACCAGATATTACTGAAACATCACCACCAACACAACTTCAACACACGCATACAAAAAAAAGAGGAAAAAAACACAACCTATTACTAAATTAGTAATAAGCCTACTTGCAGCAGTAACTAAGTGTTCAAACTAGATCTGACACTACTGCAAACTCAAACACTGTAGCCTACATAAATCACACAGCCTTCTGGCTGTCAACACGGGCCCACGAAACAAAGACAATAAAAAGCACTGAATCTAAACTCTAGATCTAGATCTAGATCTAGATCTAGGTAGATCTCATTAAAAAAAACCAGATATTAGGAGGAAAAAAAGGAAAAAACAAAAGCATTTTGTTAATGAGATGCAGGGAAGTAGCTCTATCTTGAGCTTGAATCCATAGCTCTAAACTTTTACAACGTAATTCTAGATATCTAATCTAGATCTAGATGGATTTGATTGATTGCCGATCCCCTAGTATTCATACATTGATATTATTATCACTATTACTTTCATTTTTAATATTATGGGCCTAATTATTTGTTATAAAAGTTATTGTTATAAACAATGTGCTATGATTCTTTCTCTTATAACTTAGGCTAATATCTAGATATATATTCATATCTAGGTTGCTCCAGTTTTTGCCCACCTAAGAACACTTACACTTAGATCTATGAATGCTCAATTTAACACTAGATTACCATTAAGTGGACAAAGAGGGGCACAGGGTGGAAATTAGGGCACAGATGATACATAACCTACTAATTTAAAGACTAATTAGTTTCGAGTTGTTTATATAAAGATTTCAGCACTTTTTCGTTTGTTACCCCAGGCCCCAGGCCTAGAAGAATCTAACAATTATTCGGTAATATCGGTACCTGGTATTTGTCGATCGTCTACAAATAGTAGGTCTAGATCTAGATCTAATATTCACGTCTGTCGAGGCTGAAACCTATTGCTAAATATTAGATCTATAAAATAATGTTTTTCACATCAAAGTGGTGTGGTGCTGCAACAATATTATGGCAACAACTCAAATAACACAAGAAAACAACATTTCTATTTATGGCCTGGTGTAACAAACGAAAAAGCGCCAAGATTTCTAGATCTAGATCTAGTTCTAGATCTATATCCAACAGCTTCTTTGGCTGTTTTAGCCTCTTGTTCATAATTCATATGATAATGTGACATTCTTTCCCCTCTCTTCTTGTGACTTGTTGTGGCTGTGAGTGTGACAGTGACTGTGAGGTTTGTTCCGTCTGTTTTGACAATGACAATAAATGACAATACTGTCCTACTATTGGGATCTAACTACGGGACTAGGCTAATTTAGAGTCAGAAAAGTGTTACCTTTATGTATCAAATTATATTTCTCTTCTCTTCTCTAGATGTAAGCAGTCTATGGAGTATATCGATCATTGACGAGAAAGAAAGGATGAGAGAGCGATTGATTCCGTCTGCTGACAAAACACAGCTCGACTCTCTCTGGCAAAGCATTTCCTCTAAGGGCAGGTAAGCACCATTTTTCTCAGTTCCCTTGAATTTACGAAGTTACTTCCCATGAATGTCATGGATGAAATCTGGCTGCTGTACTCGGTGATTGTTGTCCAATACTGTATGCCGCTCTCCTCCCTCCT
>JAUKPP010258819.1:0-12038 GCA_032273245.1 Phyllaplysia taylori
TTTTACTTCCGCACTTGTGAGTTGGTGCGATTTTATGGCGTGAAAAACTATTATAACTTTTTGAGTAATGCGCTCCATGCATAGAAAAAAATCTAATAAAATTAACAAATTATGATAAACCTAACTTGTTTAAAGCAATCTGAGCTGTGTAACGACTTTTTTTTACGTTTCATACGCTCTTTAAAGAGTAGGCCTATAGCATAGCCTACTATGAGGCCGGGCAATTAATTCCTGACCCAAATTCTTTGGAATGGTTTTCAGCGCCGAAATGACCTTACAGAGTCAATAAAACCCCAACCAAACAAACTAGCAGTATTCTTTTAAATGCACATGAGCAAAATCAGCCTGAGATTCTAGCTCTCACCAATTTTTTTATGAACATTTTATTTGCGATTTTAGACCAGAATTATTTTACGATTGCTCCCTCCTGTTTTATGAAGGCCTAGCCTCTAGAAGTAGTCTAAGTCTAAGAAAAAATATGAGGTAGGCCTACACATGGTTTATCTCTAGATCAAGATATTGAGATCTATGTTCCCATATTGGTGGTGGACAACAAGAGCATTGGGAAAGTAGGAACGCAGGGGTAATTTCACCATAATAGTATTATTAGTAATAGCATCACTCTTGTCACAACATTGTGTTTTTCTGTCGCAAGTCAATAGAATCTACATTCTATTTCTAGAAATGGATGCTGGTTAACTTCAGGCAAGCATCCGAGGACAAATAATTAGAATGATCTAGATCAAGTATGAAGGGAGATCTCTAGATAAAAAAATTAACAGATGGCTGCCTAAACTATAGGTAGGCCTATTTGCATACATTCGCGGTTGTAATAAAGTGAAGGGGGAAAGCTTGCTGGCAATGCCAAATATTGAGAGATTGTCTGCCGGTTCAAATGCCCATGGGGACGTAGCTTGCTGGCAAAAGGGAATGATCGTGTCGCACTCTCAAGTGATAACTTTTGAGTCACCGCATTTCGTTAGATAGTAATTTACTATTTTGAAGCTGTATGTTGGATGATGATCCCCCCCCTTTTTTTTTTTTTCTTCAGAGTATGTCTATTCTCTTGTGTTTGCAAAAGACTCAGGCTTGATTGGTTTCTTGCAGAAGACCCAAAACTCTGAGGAGGTGAGTTTTAGTAGGGGTTCTCTACCGATAATAGCAGCACAAAGTTTATTAGCAGTTGTGTACAGCCTATAGATCTATCTTAGAGGAGGAGTTAGATGCCTTGCCACATGCTGTTTATCCCATCCCATGATCTCTACATGGGTTTCATTCCAGGGTTTACCTGTCTTGATTAGGGTTTGGTTCCTGGGCCCTTAAGCAGGGTGAGGATTAGTGAACCTTGAAGGGATGGATCCACAAGTAGTGCATGCTCCTATTTTCAGGATTTGGACTTTGATTTTGTTGGGATGCGTATAAACAAGTACTTATATCAAACAGCCTTGATTTCCAAGCTTTTTTGCATAGAAAAATAGCATTCAAAAGTTGAGGACTCCATACTTTTCCAACTAGGTTTTTAAGACCTGAAGGTATTTAATGCTATCTTAATAATATTATTGGTATACTTTTGATACTCATGTTGAGAAGCAAAAATCTGAATGAATGGAAGATCTGTCATGAGCATCGGCATTTATTATTATATTGCAACATGTTTGTGTCGTTTTAATGGCAGATCCAGAATGGAAAGTCAGCAGCACTTGATACCATCTCTGGTCTTATTCAGAAGATGGGAAGGCGTGTACTGCCATATGCTGTGGACATCAAGGTTTGTTTCCGATCTCGCGCTGTAATTCTTTAAGATATATGATGATATCAGATATACCTTATCATCTTTATTATCTTCATGGTAAATTACATTAATTTAACAGCAACACTAATATTTACACTATATTTTATTTCACTTACAAAGCAATAAAATTTCTGCAATTTTGGTGTGTCACATTGAAATATTTTGTGTAGTAATTGCCCCGTCAATTGTTTTCCAAGATGGTTTCTTCTGTTCTTTATGAAATTGATAAAGTGTATGATTTTTTTCTTTTACCCTAATTTAACATAGGGGTTAAGTCTCCAAATGCACAGAGAGTGTTTGCGGCTGAGTGGTAAGGGACCCGTTTACAAATGAGGAGGTCTCAGGTTTGAATCCTGCTTTTGGAGTTGTCATGGCTCTGTCCCCCTTCTCATTGAAGATAGATGTAAAATCCTAAGGCCCTGTCTCATTAATGACCTTACAGTGTTGCAAGGGGTATTGAACTGAAACCAACTGACCAAAATGTTCATAATTTTGCTATCTTGTACAAGTATCATACAATGTGACAATAATGTGGTGCATCATTTAGATATATGTTCTGGCATTTGAATGTTGTTAAGTTTTCTTATGACCAAAAAACCCAAAGTGAACCATTGTGTGTGTTCACAATGTTTTTTTGTCTTTCAAATTTTTAGACAGCCATATTGAGAAGAAATTGTAGGAAAATGTTAGACATGAGCTACGAAAACACTGATTACATTTTGTGTTCATGCATAAAAGTTGTCCATCTCTGATGATGACTGTTGTTCTTGTCTCCTTGACTATTTATGACTGCCCTTGTTTGTCTTACAGGAGGCCACCCTAGCTGTATACAGTTGTGACAGGTTTGCCAAAGTGAAAAATGCTGCCATCCCAGTTTTGATAAAAGTAAGATAGATTCCTCATTTGCACTGGGGTAACCTAGCAGTGGATGAGTAAGTCTTTTCAATAGAGTGGAGATTGTTACTGCTAAGCTGCCAATTGTATCTCTGCCAGACGGTGAGCTATGGCTTAAACAGCACAAGAAGCTGGCACCTTTAAAATGTAACTTCTAGCACAATCATCTGGAGCTATAGTGGGGCAACTTGATATATTTGTGTAGTAAGTACTCGATTTCAGGTCTTTCTAGGCAATGTTACATAGGGAAATTTGGATGTTCATATATTATATAGATGTTCCTCTTTGTGCGTTAGCAAAACCAGGAGATAAGCACGGCTGGCAGAACAGCCACAAACAGCCTGACTACACTTTTTTCTTTGTACCCAGTAACACTTTTGTCCTTAAATCTACCTTTTGTTGCTGAAATGCCCTCACTACAGTTTTATCAGTGCCCCAAAACGCCAAGAAATTAAAACAAATTCACCCGTGCCTTGTGTCCAGTTTTCATGGCATGTCCCGTCCACAGCTCCTTGAACTTACTGCAGGATCCTCACTGGGGGAAGAACTGAAAGTGGATAAGATGATACAGAAGTTCTTTAATGAACTTACAAAAGCATCCAAATTGTCTGCAACAGGTGTGTATGGATTTTGACATTTATTCACAGTATTTGAGTTTTCATTGCCCATATATTTTAATGGATTTTAATTGTAATAATATTATTAATATTTATCTCTATCTGACATTAATAAGGTACACTATAAATACTATTTTATTTGGCTGGTTTGTAAAATCCAAGATTTTCTAGTAGGCAAGTTTTCAACCCGTAGCAAGAGTATCCTTGTTGCAATTCTCTTGTTCGTCTCAGCAAACTTTACAGTGGAGACTAAATTTTGGTCCAAAACCCCTTTAATCAATGATAGCAGGAAGGTGGGTTTTTTGGCGGCAAAGATAGCATAAAATTATTTCGAGTGAATACTTAATTATTACCTTGGGTGTTGGCATCTCATGAGGGACTTGACAACTGCAATGAAGACGTGTTTATTAAGAATATATATCCTTCTTCCACTGCTTTCACTAGGAGAATATTTCTTGTTCATTCACTGATGAAACGCGCTGAATTTTGTGTCCGCAGTGAAGGCCAATATCTACTACCTCCTGGGTGTGATTGCGGAGGTGTTCCCTGATCTGATGACACCATATGCCGACCGTCTGGTGGGGCTGTACACAAGCTCATTAAGAATGGAGGTAGTTTTGTCACATCATTTAACATAGCATGTGCTTTATTTTTTAAAAATTAACCATTTTGTAGTGTTTTGATTGTTTTGTATACATCATTTAACATAGCATGTGCTTTATTTTTAAAAAATTAACCATTTTGTAGTGTTTTGATTGTTTTGTATCCCTCTATCATGATGTGTCACAACCATTTGTGACTTTGTGAAGCAATCAGACGCAATGAGTTACACACTTCTCACAATCTGTGAACGGTTATTTTATTTGTGCAGAGAGATGGACACTCTTTGTAAATTTTCTGAGATGAAAACTGAAATCAGTTAGGTTTCTACGTGGTTTGTCTTAAAGTCTGAACCTATGTCTAAAGAAATAAGAGCTTCATGTTTGATGTTACTTATTTTGGGTTAGATTTTCACTTCTTTTCTGGACAGTTTCAGTACAGAGAAGTGGAAAGAGATGAAATAAGGTCAAGAGGCTAGTCCAGGATAGCGAAAAGTGGAAAATGTTTGCATGTGGTTTAAAACCTGATCCAGGGTGAGAAATGCAATGATGATGTTTGGTCTGCACATGGTTTGAAAAATTCATACCCGTTTTTTCTTTTTCTGGTGATATATGGAGGGACGTTTTGTTCTCAGCAACCAGTGACTAAAATGTTATGATTCCATGTGTCTGCCAGATGACATCAAAGACAAAGAAGCCAGAGCTGCCTATCATCACAGGATGTCTCGAGGGTTTGACGGCCTTCATGCTCAACTTCACACAGTCGGCAGAAGAAGGTGAGATTTTGGGAGGTGTTAGCACTCTCAATGACACTTGAGGAGAATAGTTCGTTTGGTGGGTGGGATGTGTTCACTTTGGTCTGATTGGCTCTTTTTTAACTTTTCCTAAGTTCTAATATTGTGTTTTTCTACCTCCTGACTCTGATTGGTTTTGTTTGAACTTAACACTGCTTGTAACAAAGTCAGGTCATTTTAATGGTGGGCTACTTCCTTTACACCTAACCTGGGGGTTGGGGGGGAGGGGAAATTGCTTCTATTATACATGAGAAGGCCGATAATCCGACAAATTCGCTAATCCGACACAATCAGCGGGAACCAATTTTTTTCTCAATAATCTGACAACTTGCTGTTCCGACTCCGACATAGGTTAAGAGGGAACAAAACTGATAATTATTTAGAAAAAACAGTTCGATAATCTGACATCAATTTTTAGATTCTTGGGCAAGCACAACTGGCTACAGCAAAAAGGCCACCACACAAGAAGAGATGAAACCACCAGATGTAATGCTGGTTATGGAGAATACTGTTCACTAACCCGACGTGTTGTGTACACAGAAGGGGCAAGAGCTCGTAAAATAGCAGACGACCAGTACCAAGCTTGACCACCTACTACTACTACTAACTATGATATTTTAATAGAAAGATAGACAAGACAGAAAATTTTAACGAAATCAAAGTGCTAAATCAAAAAGAGTTATACGGGGTTGAACTATGGCAGATCTGATAGTCTGACAAATTTGATAATCCAACACTTTTGCCGGGGACGGGTGGTGTCGGATTAACGGCGCTCTACTGTAGCCAGCTTTGCAAAACTTTGCAACAATGACAAGAACAGAAAATGAGCAAAAACATTATTGAAAATACATAAATGTTTCATTGGCCTTTCTTGTTGTGTAGGAATGCAGTTGTCATGAACTGTCTTTTTCTCCTGCCACCAGGCTCCAAGCATTCCTATGAGATTTTCAAGTACATGAGGATGGCCATTGACCCCAACATTGAGCACACCAAGTATGACATGCCGAGGGCCGGACTGAAGCTGCTGACCAGACACGCAGGGCAGTTCCAACAGTATTTGATGGATGATTATCAGGTAGAGACAGACTAGTCTCACTTGCCAGCAGACTCAAATGTCATTGCTTGCTTATTTGTCATCACTGGTAGGGCAATTTAGACACTTCTGTAGTGTGTGTAAGAGGGCAAATAATGAAAAAATGTCCGTTTAACACTGGTGGCACAGCCAAAAGAACAAAAAATCCTTATGATAAGGCGCTGCCAACCTTAACGCGATTCGACTTCTCGGGCCTGGCGTACATATACATCGAGTTATATGTGCGCCAAATGATTGGATGGGCACATATATGTGCTGAGTGACCAGAAAGTGCCAAATGTGGTGGCTGCACTTTGCAGATAAATTTCAAGGGTCTGCAATACCTGAAGCTGTCCTTGAAAACACTTGGGTTAAATTACAATCAGCTATATCTTTTATTGTTTTGTGTCATGAGTGGTTGGCAGATGGTTTAGTGTGGTCTGTTCCTTTTAGTTCTTTCTATATTTTATATTTGTCCTGTTCTATTTCCTGGCAAGGAAATGACAGTTTAGTGTTATGCCGTAAAACCTTCACTAACAATTGATTGTTGAGCCTCAAGAACTTTCAAAACTAGGTTTTTGTTTGATAATGTGTAATGTAGGGCCTATTTCTCTCTTGAAAAATTTAATCAATGTGCTTTAACTTTCCTCCAAATGACTGTCAAATGTGATATGGATACTCTGGTGTGATCTGTTACTTTTACTTTTTCTATGTGTTTCGATGGTCCTAGGACTATTTCCTGGCATTGATATGACCTTATAGTATTGATGGTGCTATAGAAAAACCTCAAGAGAACGATGAAATGTGATGCTGTGATTCCCTGCTGTTTCAGGCCATGTTTGAGAAACTGCTCAAGTGGAGCCGTCACCAGAACCGGGATGTTCTGCACAGGGGAACTGCAGCCCTGGAGTCATTTGTGAAAGAGGTGAGGATAGAATTACGTTCATAATGATCCTTTCTTAGGTGGTGGAGACTAGGAATAAAGTTTATGAAGTAATCTTGTGGGCTTTTTGTAATGTTTGTTCAATTTACTTTTCAATCCTGATGGGTGTTGGTGGATGCTCTGAAGTGGTTTGCTCCTTCTTCTCCTTTCTATGTGTTACAATTGCCCTAATGTACTTCCTGATGTTGAAATGAGGTTACAGTCTTTTCGTTTTTGTTTTGTTTTGCTTTTGGTTTAACGCTCCATGCAACACTGTAAGATCATTTATGAGGCGAGACCTCCAAATTTTGTGTCCATCTCCAATATGACAGGGGTCGGAGCCATAAGAGCTTCATAAAAAAATCCCGGTGAATCTCCCCGGATTCAAACCTGGGACCTTCTCACCTGTAGGCGAGTGCACTATCAGTCACCCAACACCACCCCCACAGTGTCTATAGTAAGGTAAAAACCATAACCTAACCAAACCAAAACATTTTTCAGTTCTGACTCTTGCGTAGTGAAGCACAAGCTAAAAACTTACTTTGATAGCTTACCTGCGTCATTTTTATGATCATTTGTATATTTACATTGGAGTAAGATAATACTGTAAACCAAAATACTATTGATATTCCATGGGCTATCAAGCATAGGATAGGAGTTGGATCCTTACATTGGACAAACATCTTCAGCTCCTTGCTGGGATGTTGTATCCCTCTCAGTCCAGGTTGGCCTTGACATTCAGGGTCAAAGTAGCCCACCTCTAAAATGACCTTACAGTATTATGAGTGTAAAGCAGAAATGAAAATTAAAAAAAATCCTTGCAAGCCTTCTTTACTTGTCAACTACACTTGAATATTTCAAGAGGTGAAACTCAGGCATTGTCATTGTGCTCATATTGAATGAAATATTTGGCTATTGTGAAATCAGATAAACATTACAGAATTTTTTACTATCTTTCTCAAGTTGATTGGCATTTATTTTTTTCTTTCACTTTCAGATCTGTGATGCATTGGTGCAGATGGCGAAGGAGGGTCAGAAAGAAGGCTCAGTTTTCAAGGTACACATTGATCTCTATTTTACTCTTTTACAACAATACTATTTTTGTGCCCGACAATGTCCTTGCTAAGATGCAATTTTGCAATTGGCTGCATATTGGAAAATATTGCGGCAGCTTCGGTACAACTTGCAAACTTGAACAATTAGATCTAGGCTTGAAAAAAAATATTTATTGTTTATATTTGAATAATTTAGAATAAGTTTCCTCTTGTCAGAATGAGATTATTATAAAACAGCAATTAAAATAGTCTTTGCCAGTTTAAATTAGTGTCCCTTTTCGCTTTTTGGAATATGGGATGTAACATAAAGATCCGTGGTGTGTCAAGTGTAGTCACAGTCGAGAAAAAAAATTTTGTTCTTAAAATGTGTATTAACTCACATTCAAGCTTAGGAAACAAAGTTTTTAACAGACATTATGCTCTTCAGTCATGCAGAAGACCCGAGTTTGGTCACACACGTGGACGATATGTTTTTTTTTTCTTCTGGGATTATTTCTTCTCAGCCTGGGTTGGCCCTGACAAGTAGGGTCGAAGTTGCCTCTCTCTCATATGACCTTACGGTGTTGCACAGAATGTAAAACTGGTAACCAAACCAAAAAGAATACTACTTTTTAAAAAAAGTTGCATTTGTGTCTTGAAATAATGGGAGGCTCAGTTCGGAGGAAACAGTTAATTTTGCATTGTACTAAAGAAAAAACAAAGCATTTATGTTTGAAATAAATATGCCACATCACTAACTCTTCATGTTTTTGTTTCCATCTCTCAGTATTTGCTCATTCAATTCCGGAACATCATGAATGCCAAAGAGTCCACTGACAAACACGTCTCCCTGGCTATCAAAGGCTATGGTCTGCTGGCAGCTGTAAGTTTACACAGAGATTGAAATTTGATCCGTAGATTCAAATTATGTCTGGGGATCATGGGTATGGGGTGGGTGGTGGACCTTATAGTGTTGCAAGGGACTTAAAACTAAAAACCAAACCAGTAAAGAACTGAAATGGCCATGAGTATCAATATTTCACTATTTAGCAGATTTCGGCTATCGCCATTTCCTCCACTAAACTCCTCCTGCAAAGAAGGTTGCTGGAAGGGGCACCTCTCAGTAATGCGCCACCACACCCTGTACAAATCAAGATTGTAAATATTTGGTAAGCGACTCCTTTTACTTGAAATTATCTTCCAAACTCTCAAACTGATATGAAATAACCTTGCTTTGATAAACTGATGTTTTTTATTTCAGAATTTTTGGGTTAAACAGTATAATGATAATGAATGTCTTGTGAAAATAGTCTTCTGTCATGATCACATGGAAAGTGGAAAGTTCCTCCTTTTTTTACAATTCCGAGTCGAGACCCATGAATTGTAGAATTTCTTGGCACAGTTTTTTAGAAAAGGAAATTTCTCTTTTATTTTGTTTATTATTTCCTTGTTTCCTTGACGGTTAAGAAAAGTTACAAATTGTTTTCTCCTCAGCCTTGTCGTACGTTCCTCTCTGAAGCCGATACTCAGTTCATGCTCAATGAGATGATCAGCAAATGTGAACACCAGTTTTTCAGGTGAGTTTGTAATCATTTTATTTTCCCCTATGCATTACATGCATTAAAAAGAGAGTGTACAGCGTTGTGCGTTGTGAGATTTGGTTGTCAGTGAAGACTTGGTGGCGATACACTCAGTTTTTAAAGATGTAGAAAATTTCAGGTATATTTTTGGGGTGGGGGAGGGTAAAGGAGAGGCGGAATTTTCTCCACAACATCTATTATAGATTTCTTGTAGAGTACGGTTATGAGTCACTTTGTCAGCGATATATTCATGAACAGTTCAGTTGACTTTTTTACAAATTTTTTCCTATACTTAGAATTATGCCATTAAGGTTTTTGTTCCAAATGTTTCAGCCAAGTGGAGGAGATAGAGGAAAAGCTGATCTCCATCCCGAGTTACCTGACAGCACTGGCTCACATCATACAACAGGTTGACACAGTGAGTAAACTTTTTGCTTTCATATTGATATAATAGGAAATTATGTTTACATTACATATCCCTTGCTTGGAAATAGATTCAATGCACTTTGAAGAAGAAAAGAAACTCCAACTTTGATAATCTCCGTAGGGAAATTCGCTGTGATTTTGTGACAACATTCATAATCTATACCTGCATTTCTACATAATGTCAAATCAATATTGATCTTGCTAATTATGCATCGATACACATCATTTCAGGTTGCAATGGTGCAGCGCCCAGGTAATACAATAATAATATGGCGATCATCATAAATTTCATACATGTACATAGCGGCACTATCGCATGAGAATGATTTATTACATTGAATGTATTACTAGTCCTACCCCTGGCATACTCTGTGCCATTGAGAAGTATGCTCACCAAGTTTAAATTGACATTATTAAATCCTTTGAAACTTAACATACTGGCAACATCTTTTGCTGTCCATAGCCAGGTACCCATCGACACATAGGTGTGGACAATTTAGGTAAAGCACATTTCTCAAGGACACAGTGTCTCCCTTCTGGGATGTTATGTCCCTCATAGCCCGGGCTGCCCCTGACTGGAAAAGGTGAAGTAGCCGGCCTATAGAAGGACCGTACAGTTTTACCAGGTGAGGAGTGTAAAACCAAACCGAAATCAAGAATGTTGGAAGACTAAAATGCACACAGACTTTAGTATTGTGTGGTAAACATGCACACATACTTCAATAGTCCTACATCAGTTTAAAGCTATACATTACAGCAGCAAACTCCAAAGGGAAAGAAAGAAATGTATTCATTGTGTGATATGTTAATTTCAGATCTCTGCACCTTATGCTCTGGTCCTTGAGCGGCTGATTATTCTGTTGATGGAGAACTTCCCTCGGGTGGTGCAGAAGTTACAGTTCTCCACCTACAAATCCATCCTGCTCTTGTTGCTCACTCTGGTAGATAAGGCCTCAGTGTTCCAGCAGATTCTCTCAACCATTGGTAGGTTTGCTACAGTAGAAATATGCTTTGCAATCTTTCTAAAGAATTTGTACATTGCGGATCAGTGGACATATGGGTGTAGGGAAAAAAAAAAATAATTAAGAATATGGATTACACTACCATACAGAAGTAACATAACTGTAGTGTTCCCAAAATGTAAAACTTGTTGCTATCACAAGTATGATGAGAGATGTTTTTTATACTCAGAAGGTATATTAGCCCGGGCTGTTTTTGCTGTTTCACCTGACCTCGGTCACATTGCCATTTCTCCCAGAATACAGAATTTTGGACCTTTGATAGATTTCTCTATGTTTTTTAAAGATTTCTGTATTATTTTAAAGTTTCTGATATATATGCATTGAACTGAATCTTGATACTTACACAATATAACATAAAATCTATTGCCTTCTGAAATGCTACTTTATCTCCGTAGCCCTAGTGCTTCAAAGTGGCATACGCTAGTTTTGAACAGCACTTCCCATACTTTTATGCTAGAAATGAAGAGTTGGATCTTGTTTATTTGTATCCGTAGTGTCTAATATGTTAGTACATGAAATTTTAAATGTTTGCTATGATTGTACATTATATTGATGTATCTTGTGTTGTCCAGTGTACCAAGGCTTGATCCGTACCTGCTCCCATCCACCTGTGGCTGAGACAACTCAGACAGAGGATCAGGGAGACGTGGCCGCCCCGGGGGCGAACAGAGCAGTGACCTACAAGGACTTTGTGCCGCTGTGGTGCGGCTTGCTTGACAGTGAGAGGGTCAAGGTACTGGAGGCTTTGTCATCACTTTTTGTTGATTAATTATAGTGTGAGGGGGGGGGGGGGGGGGAAGGAGGTTGTTGGGTTGGTTTTGCAAACTGGGAAACGTTTTAAAATGCGGGACCTCCTATTTTATTATTCCATCAACTATTAGGATGGGGGTATGAGTCATAAACTTCTAAAAAATTTCAGTAGACCCTGCATTTGAACTCAAATCTCCACTTTTATAGACGGGTGCTTTTCTACTGGGCCATGAAGAACGTGGACCTGAATAGGTGTCACCTGGTGAGGATAATTCAAAGTGACAAATTTTGACGATATACCCCTTTGTGAGGGTTTGCAGACAGCACTGCAAAAATGCTGTTTTGTTTACAGGATTTGCATTTGAAACAATCTTGTGAGATTATCATAATTGAGTCATATCAACATCCCAAATTTCACTTGTCATTGTTAATGTTTATGAAGAAAGGATCCCCTCATGTATAAGATAAGATAAGATAATCATTTATTGTCCAGTCACTGGCACATTGGCTTGGTGTTTCATTCAAAAACATAATAT